>JAULCA010169276.1:0-13483 GCA_032360845.1 Crassadoma gigantea | reverse complement strand
AAACCTTGATATAACGCCTGCAGTTTATCATTATATGTCAAAACCTTGATATAACGCCTGCAGTTTATCATTATATGTCAAAACCTTGATATAACGCCTGCAGTTTATCATTATATGCCAACACCTTGATATAACGCCTGCAGTTTATCATTTTATGTCAAAACCTTGATATTATATCTGTAGCTTATCATTTTATGTCAAAACCTTGATATAATATCTGCAGTTAATCATTTTATGTCAAAACCTTGATATAATATCTGCAGTTTATCATTATAAGTCAAAACATCGATATAATATCTGCAGTTTATCATTATATGTCAAAACATCGATATAATATCTGCAGTTTATCATTATATGTCAAAACCTTGATATAATATCTGTAGTTTATCTTTATATGTCAAAACCTTGATAAAATGCCTTAAGTTTTTCATATAACACTAAAACCTCGATATAATGACATTTTTTTTCTCATACAGTCAATTCTCGTTTTATTTATTTTGATGGTTATCATTTAATTTTGCAATTTATGATAAAGAGTGATTCAATTTTGACATACTGAATCTCCTATAAGTGTAACATGTATATACGACACGTTCATTTTCCATTGAAACCTCAATATAATGTCTGTTGTTAATTTATGTTTTGCATTACAAAATAAAATATCGTCAATACTATTCCCCTATGACAGTAGTTTGACATTATAATGCAAAACATCAGTATGATGTCCCTATTTTTATAATAAGGAATAAACACTTCGATATAACGACCTTCGTTAATTTGCCCCCTAAATTTTCACCAAGATATTCCAATATTCCCTGTCCCTTTCTAAGTCAACCTCATATATTTCTTAACACCTGTACAACGCCAAATCAGGAAAGATTATAACAAGTCTGTCAAAGTATATGTTGCTATGAGAAGTGTAAATGTTTCGACTTACTGTAAATAGTACTTTAGGAAAAACCTAACATGTGACATGAAAATTAATAAAATAAAAAATAATATGGTGCAACATCTCGATATCCAGGGTTTACGCTCACTTACGCTCTTTGCACCCCTGGAATATGTCAAAGCAAAATTAAAGGCACGCGGCTAGCTATTAAAACCTGACCAATCGCTAGGCCGATTATTGTCATTTGAAAATTATAGAGAAGCCACAGCCAACTTCAAAGCCTCAATTTTACCGTTATGCTTCTGCGCAAATCTGTTGATGTACATCAAAGGATCAAACTAGTCTATTTGTATCATTCATAAGTGTTGTGTCATAATCTAGGGGTGAAAAGAGCGTTAAGTGGTCGAACAAATATCTGCTTGCTTTGTTTGTTTTTTCGACTCCGACAAACTCAGAGAACCCCGTAGCACTGCCAAAGCGTAAACCTATGCATTCGAAACGTATTTTTCCGGAATTACTTTAATTTTGATGAACATTTTTTTAAAAGAAAGGTTTACCTTGCGGGACTTTTTTTATATGTAATGGAGATGAAAAATAAAATCAACAATACGTATTAAGGGTGTAAACAATACCGCGGGTCTACACCGGGATTCGAACCCTGGACTTAAAATTATTTATACATTGTACTTCCGCTCTTAACGCTATTCGGCTAAAAAATCTACAAGTGATATTTGCAAATTGAAATCGAAATTAATGTAAGAGAAATTGAGTAGAAAGAAAGAGAATGAATAATAAAGAAAATGATGGACAGAAGATATGCGTAAAAAAAGTAAATAATCAAGAGAATGAAGATGCTACTATGTACAGGGATTGGGCCAGACCCCATCCTGGTATTCCTTATTGTATTTTGGGGGCAAAAACAGAAAACAGGAAAAAACGCTACTCGGTCAATTGTAGTGTAAGGTGGTATGTTTCTGTAATCGACTTTCGACTTGCTTATGTCGACATTGTCCCTGGTATAATCATGAGCGGAATGGTCGAGAGGTAAACACTCCGGCCCTCCACGCAGGCGGCCGGGGTTCGATCCCCGAAATTGTCGTACGCATAGAATGTTCAGTGCTTTTCTCTTGCCCATACAACTCCAACAAACCCAGGTGAAGTATGAAATGGGGTGGATGTTGCGGTAGCATTTATTTAAGGTGGTATTATACATGATACCGATCGAAGCACGGTCCCACTACAAACAGAACACATTACATCGCAGGCATACACATATAGGGAGAGTTTAGCCAGGTGGCATATTACTGATAAGGCAGCTCCAGCAAATTCTTCAAAATTGTATCGATTAATTTATATATATGCTAATTGTATTGATTGTATAAATTGTATCTCTATGTTCTATAGAGTGCTTTGGAGTGGCTTCTCTAGTAGATAGGTTGCTTTATCCAATGTTGTATATATGTATCAATGTCATAAGATACAGAGCACCTGCTGCTATAGGCTTAAGGATGATTGTAAAGGACATTGGTTACGTTTCTGCTTATAAAGAGTAAACAATGAACGTCGTCATCAAACACATGCTGAGTTATGTTTTGTTATAAACCGAACTTTGAAAAAAAAAGATCCCAAGACTTGACACAATATTTAAAAGGCGTATTAAGAGGAATACCTCTAAGGCAATTTTGAAATTCTTCCCATTAATGTTGCAGAAATGTACTGATGTACCACACCTAACAAGTAGCGCAGCGATTAAGCTTAAAGCTAGATCGATAGCTAGAAATCAAATCTCCAGCGTTTGAGAAAGAACACTATAAACAAAAACAGTAAATGCCAAACAAAAAACAAAACAAAACAGAACAAAAAAATTTGAAAATTATTACAAAACCTTTTCTTCTTTCGTTGAGCAATTCCTAGTAACAAGTACGTAGTGTCAGACGTCGGTTCTCTATATAAACGCCGAGTGATCAATTTAGCGAAAATAGCGACATTTCCACAGGGCAAATAGCATTACTTCTATAGCAATTAAAAGTTTTTTTTATAAAAGAAGTTAATGTTATTGTCCTTAATGAAAGATGTTAACTCGCAAAATTAAACTTTGAATTACTTTCTAATAAATCTGTATCATTTCCTGAATAATACTCACTACTTTAAGAGGTACAAACACATATTTTAAATACAAATTCATTAAATGTCTAACTTGACGGATATCGTTTCTTTCTTCAGATTAATGTAATCATTAAGAAAACCAAGTGGGTTTTAAGATTTTTTTAATTCAATTTATGGACTTTTTCTTAGAGTGGCGTATATCTATGCATTCCAAGATTTGAACACGTCACACAGCGAGTCCACATGTTAATGTTCTTGAAGACAATTGAAAGTCAAAGGTTTTAGCCATTTAATTGCATCAGAAAACAATTCAACATAAAAGGTGACATTAATATTAGTTTGTAATCAATAGTGATATTAATTCAGGAAAGGTGACGTCGACTGCATTCCTCGGGTTATGTCGCTTTTTATATTCCTGTCAATTCATTCAAATTTCAATCGATTTACGTTACGAACAAGAACCCCGATGATATACGATAGTCTAGTATAAGGACGCCTGGCTAGTTACGGAAGGTTGCGAGTTCGAGTCACGGCACGGCACTGTGTTGTATCTTTACTCCGCTTGTTCTATTCTACTCAACTGTAAATGAGTAAGTGGTTGGGCAGTGCTGGAACTGTTGAATGCAGCTGCAGCTGTGAGCACCGAAATGTCAGGACCGGCTATGTGCTCCCCAGTGTGTGCTGTGTGCTCCTCGTGTCTTTTTTACCGTTACGCGACCGCGAAATTCTTTTGATGTACATAAAAGGGCCAAACTAGTCTTCTCGTTCATCCAAAAGGTGCTGCACATTGAGCCTTCAATTTTGCTATGATATACTCCGGGTGTAGAGAGCAAAAGTGAGCGTAACCCCTGGATATCGAGGATGGCGTAACCTCTCGATATCGAGGATGCAAATACACGCACACGTAATACTGCACCTTTAAAATTTGGCACTAGAAAGAGTATGTCAGAAATGAATTAAAATGCACCAGACATCTGTTTTGTCCTTCAATGACCCATTTGTGATGCTATGGGCCAAAACGGCGGAAATCTAAATTTGTCTTGACTACTGTTGAAGCAGTATCTACCTTCAGTATGTACAAAATATGAAGAAACTTTAGTTCGCGAAATTTAAATGTACGCGAAAATGCCGCAGTCCACAGTATCATGCTAGTCACCTACCGGACCCTACATAGTTTCTGTGAAGTACCTCGACGCGTCTTTGTCTACATTGCGTGTGGTGTGGACGCAGCACCAATTTGTACGATTACGACTGTTGCACTTCGGTGCAACTTGTAATTGCAGACTCGACCGGTGATTTTATTTTTTCATTTTTTTTGCCTCCTATTACTTCTGTCTTATTTATTCACCTAGCCGAAGTATTCTCTCGACACCTTGACTATCCTTTTATTACTTAGCACCTCGTTCCCCTCGAAGGATTTAAAAACTCTTTGTTTGCCGCGTAGAACGTCTTCCCAATAAATGCTATCCCATTAATGAATCGCAATGATAAAACATACTGACTTTGACTTTGCATTGCTACCTTTATAGTCTAAGTATTATTCACATAGTCTTAGTATTGCAGGATCTAGTTCTCGTTAACCCTTGATAGCAATATATGCGTCTGCAATGCATCCGGTGTAAGCCAAAAGTGTGCCGTAATTTATCGTCGATCGCTGTTCGTTATCTGTTCTTGTTTTGTATCCTATTATTGTCTTGAATAATTAATTACCCGACACACCTCATATACTGCCTATTTTAGCACCATCTGTATAGACATGGAATCACACGCTAATTACATCGGCCTTGGAGACATCAAAGGGACATTCTAAGGGCCGAGAGCCATTTCATTTGTACAGATCATTGGAAATAATTAAGGATCCGTGTACCAATGCAAAAAAAAAACTATCTAACTATGCATTGGAAAAAGATTTTTTCCTGTATGACTATACTTTCAATAAATCACTTCTGAAAACAGTGCCTTGCGGATGTCTTATGAAATATTCAGATGAAATAATGAACAAAAAACTATTAACAAAAGTTTCTGAGTCAACAATGCAAAGGTGTCATACCAGGATTCGTCTTCTTGACATCCGATCGCCATACCGGTCTACGGTATACGTAAACTTTAAATTAACTTACAACAATAACGAAACACGTTATTTCAACTTAAAATATCAAATATAAACTTTTTTTTTTATTTTACAACAATTATGACATCATTTTTACAACTTATCTCAATCACTCTTGTTAGCCCGGATGCTAGTGCGAGCAAGGTCTTAATGTTGGAGGAAACCGGAGTACCAGGAGAAAACCCACGTTGTCGGGTAGGTGACCCCATACCTTTTCACATCCGATCGGGGTATTGAACCCTGACCACCTTGGTGAAGTGCGCTATCCACTACCCCTGCCCAGTCAAATTATAGCTAACGAAGAAGTAACTACATTAAGCTGCCTTTTTGTTGGCATATGTGAGCAATGTGAATGCAACATGGATAATGCGAATTCAATTATGTACCTGAATTCACCATTTTTGAAATATTTCAATTTCAGAGAAAAACCGATTAAATTATCTTAATTCAGCATGAGTCGAAATTAGTTTATGAATCTCATATATTTGTTCAATGATTAGAATAGAGATCTTAAGTGAGGGTCAGTGGTATCAAACGTTACAATTATGACGTCATAATAATGATGACGTCAGCCATAAAACCATGGCATTTATATCTGATATGATTAACATTTGAATTATTTATAGATTTTCATTTCACAATTACTTACTGTAGTTGGTCCTCTTCGTACTAGGTTGCAAATAAGCCAAACATCAGAATTTTTCAATTAACATTTAATAATAAAAAAGTAACACCCTATTGTATTTGATTATGAACAAATGAGATATATCATGTATATATATATAAATAAATAAATAAAACAAACAAAATAAATAAAATCTTCAAATGTGTATGAATGACCGAATAAATTTACTGAATATAAGAATGTAAACCCATATTCTCTGTATTACCCGTTATGATATGTCTGCCGTCAAGTTCAGGAAAGTATTTAGGTCACTATTCTACCTTCTTAGTGACCCAGTTAACACGATTTTAATCAAGGAATTCATATTGAAATCAGGTCATGATAATAAACGTAAAATCTCTTCAGCCAAGATTCAAACACTTCAGGATAAAAATTGGGCCAGTTGTGTCTTATTAATTAAGACCCGTGTCTCAAGGAAAGCCTGAAATTACTGTTTTCGTTAATGGCTTCTTGGGAGAAGCTTACATTTTTAGGATTATATAAATAAGAGAATTTGTTTTCTGTTTCATCTTTTTTTGAAAAATGGTTTAAAGGGTGGGGTTGGGGGGTTCGTTTGCGTAAAGAAAGGGTTTAATACTGTCACAAAGATTATTTTCACCAAACTGATGAAGATTGATGTAGATTTATTTTATTAAAAAATGAGATAAAATTAATTATACAGAAAGTCATGAGTATGTTGTTTGTTTTGATATATGAAGTTAGGATGTACATTGTTTACAAACGAGTTTGTTTATTTAGAATGTGGATATTTTAAAGATTCAAATGAATTTTCTAGCCTCCGTAAAAGAAAATAATTGGCTGTCATTTTGACTCTGCTATTTAAGAGATAACCCTACTGTATTTAAAATTTGCGGTGGTATATCGTGGTTATACTGTCACAAGTTATTTTGATTGATCAATCAAATGCCTTGTTACATCTGAAATGAATTAGAATCAACTAATATCTTCAGGAAATCGTCCACTGCGTATTAATCTCAGTCATACTTGTAAGCAAAAATATCTTCGCTTATACAAATTTTAGCCGATTCTCTTTCATAGTGATTTTTTTTCAGTATCATTTTCATCGGCTCTAGAATTCTTCGTATTTTAAGTGATTGTTCTACATCCGGTCTATCTTGAAATTATTTTGTTCCGCTTTCTCTTGTACAAAACTGGTACCTTCGGCTTCTGTCCTGGTTATACGTCCGTGTCGTTTCACTACAATAGAAGATAATAAAAGCAGTTTTATCTTCAGTGTTCTTACATTCTCTCAATGTTGCTTCACGACTTCCACTCGTGTTCTGCCCTCTCTTACACAAAACCGATATCCCCTACCCAGCTGTTAATTGCGTCCGCGTATGTCAATTCTATCTCTTCTTAATTAGCTAAGATGATTAGCCCGCTGGTGTAATGAACACGTTATTACGTACAGACACCGGTCGGTCTGTCGATGCCATTATATAGCCCCTAATACCCTATCTCTTTTTCAATTATGTCTGTCCCAGCGCGAGCAGGCTGTCGGTGACCCGTGAACAAGATGAATTGCTTTCTTCCTTTCCAACTCGCTGGAGAACAGCGCCGGCCGAATCGGAAACCTTCTGTATGGTTTAATTATTTTACATAGTAAAGAAATGTCAGTATTATCGTTGTTGATGATGATACGCCTTTCATTTCACTTTTTGAGTACGACAACATACTTCAGGTTGTTATTTGTTTATAAAAAAAACAAGAGGATACTATTGTTGATAATTTAGCAACATATACATAGCCTTTGCAAGCCCTCAACAGTATTTACGAACGTATTAAACAGTATAAAACATTGCAAACTGCGTAAACATCGGCACTGCAGGTTTTTTTTTAGACAAACAACAAATTTGTACATTTTAACAGTATATGTTGGTACATTTGTACAATATATAAATGTGTTATGAAAATGTGCATGTTGATTGCGATGTATATTTAAAAATCATAAAACAATATACTTTTATCTGTGTGATAATCCTAATAGCATTTTAAACGACAAAAACTCCTACGAAAATTGTATTAAAAATATTTTGAATCAAACTAACAATGCTTTATAAAGGTAGTGTCCATTGCGGCCCAAACATCTTTTACAAAAATCCCATTTTATCATTTACAGTCACAATGCACACGAGTATTAGGTTTTTTTCTGAATTAAGTAATTATCCCGGGTTTCTAAAATCACGATCTCTTTTCGGCGCACTGGAAGTGTGAAAGTATCGCCCCAAGACACTGGCAAATCTTATCGTCCTGTAAGGCACGTCACCACGGAGAAATGCTCCACCTATGAAATAGATTACCATTTAGGCCGAAACCGTGATTCATTTCTCTTCCTGTGAAATAGACACATATATTTCCTGTTAATTCAGTTATGCAAAGAACAGATGAGAAATGTGCATTTTAACATTGTCCAAGTCATTTTTTTCTTGACAAAAATAGCGTTGAACCTGTTAGTGGACTCCGCCGATAGGTAACACAATGGAAACCGCAAAAAGGCTCAAGGAAGTAGCTATTGTCGCCATTTTGTATGGGTAATAAGATTAACTAAAGTGCGTCTATTTTTCTCCTGATGGATTGAAAACCTATCGATTAAGTAGTAGAGTGATTGTGCGGTGGTAGTGTGTCTTTTGAAATATTAGGTGATAAAATTTATTTAAAATAAAATAAAAACTGTACTATATTTAAAAATGATACACACACACACACCACAAACTCCTAAATGGTGTCACACACAAAAAAAGTATTTGTTATAACGAACTCGGAAATTTCGAATGCACTGCTTTCAAGTCGAACTCATTCTTAGCTCCATTGTAGCACCAACAAAACGAAACCATCGCGTTTTTTTTTTTATCTTTTTAATCTTATTATTCTTTTGTTGTTGTTACTTCAGATATAAATAGGATTAAACTGCATCCTTCATTACAATTTATGATCGCTAACGCGAACCATTGCTTGGTTCCTTCACAATGAAAATACATGGAACATGTTCGGTATTCAATATATCTAATTTTACAACAAAGAGGTGTTGACGAACTTCGTATTCCGTGAAATGACATTCAAATTTCTTTGATAGTAAAGTAAACAATGGCGGTTTGGTTCTGGAACACTCGACAGCTTTATTACAAGCCTAGTGTGTCAATGCGCATACATAACGACTGTTTCTAATGAATGAAAATGTTCCAAGGGCTACTCAGATTGAAAATTGAAAAGCTATGAAAAGAACAAATATAGACGTAGTACTAGTATACGGTTGTATGAACGCAGTTGGCAACGAACATATGCTCTATGGAGTGATAAAGGTAACAAATTCTTCTAACCAATCTAAATATAATTCAAATCCGTTGCTTATGACAAGGTATAAGACGAGAACTAAATATATTTTTTGAAAAAAAGACTTATTTTATCCGTTTTTCAAAAAATACAACCACAACAAAAAAAAAACGAAAAATATTTCTATGATGAGTAATTTACATCTAACACCTTGATTCGCATGACGTCAGCACATAACCAGGAACAGAATATACTGATGTCGCATCAATATTTAGATGTTATTAGTATCAATCATCATAAACACATTGTTTCTTTCTGTACTATCTTTCAAACTATGTCAGCTTTACAGGCAATTTACGTAAATATTAAAAATAGGATTTTCAAAAAGTATCAGAATTTTTTTCTCTTTGCTTTCAGAGGATTAACTTACATTCATCAATAGTTTGCATTTTGTTTGTTTTGTTTGTTTGTTTGTTTTGTTGATTTTTCCTTCATTATGTTAGGTTTAGCGTTAACTCTACGTTAAGCTAACTATGCTCTGATCAACCCTGATCTTTTATCTCCTATTCGTTTCAGAAAAATAAGGTCACGCTCTCACCAACCCGACGAAATCGTGAACCATAATCTATGTTAATCATTATCCTATAAATAATGAATAAGTAAATCGTTCGTCAATAATCATTGATGCTTCAGAGGTGTGTTATCTGAGACAGAAACATCATGTCTGATGTCGGTTTAGTTGTGTATTTAAGATAACTGACGATTCAAAGAGGCCATTAACGTGCATTTACCGATTGTAAATTTCCATCGGAATCTTTTAGATAGAAAAGGGTACTCTGCACACTTTTCCGTTTTGATCATTCTATACATTTTTAACATGTTTTGTACTTTTTAATTGCAGTAATGAAGACAAAAATTTTCATTTTAATTTTAACAGGAAGCATATTTTGTTTATTTCATCTATGTGTTTAAAATGACAACGTTTCTATGGCGACCATTTGTCTATAGAGAACACTTGTCTAAAACGACCAAGTGCTTACAGAGACAACTTGTCTATAGTGACCGCGCGGTTCTACCGACCACACACCTATACTATAAAGGTGATTTTTATAATTATTTAAACTCTCTCGTCAAAATCATTGTATCAAAAAATGTGATAACAACCTGTCTATAAAGGCTATCTGCGTTAATAGCACTCGTGTATAACGATGATGAAACATGCTGACATCAAACAAAACACGTCCAGATAATGCAGATCTGATGCCTCATGTTACCAACATATCTTAATGCACCTGGGCCCTCATTTATTGAAACTGTTTTCATGCTCAAACTTAGTTTCTATGCTTAAGCCCAACTTCTTTTTGCCGGTGATAAATTAATAAAAAAAATCACATTTTTTCGATGACTTGGTTAGAAGAATTTTGGAGAGACTAAAATCCCGAATACCGAATTTCAAAATTCATACATGGCCATTTTACGAAAACCCCCGACCCCGACCCCTCCAAGCTCCCTCCCCCTCTATAATAATGTATCTATCAGTTGCTCTCAGAATACATGTATGTTCCAAACCACAATCCCCAACACCCACTTATACCCACATCGATCCTCTCACCTGTTTTAGCGGACAGACTTGACTTTTGCTATTGAAGACTGCCAAGAAGTAAAATAAGTTCACCCCATATATAAGGACAGACTTATGTAATAGCTCAAAATAAACGCCCCGTGTCATAATACATCCAAAAGACCTTTCATAAAGGTCAATAAGAGCTTGGAATGAAACCCGTCTACGGACGCTATAGTGAGTGCTTACTTTACTAGCCTAATCAGACGCATTGGGAAAAACACATCACTCGCCAGGTAAAAAACTATTCACTACATGTATCACACCATTCCGTGACGTGCGTGTTACGTCGATCTTGTTTAAATAATTAACTGCGCGGAGATTAATGATGTCTGGCTAATTACCACAAACCAATTAACTTATTAGTCTCGTTTTAGGTAGGAAGTCGACGAGGACAGTTCATTGGTGAATCTACGGCTGTATTTTCATCATTTTCTTTTCCTTTCTTTTTTTATGGAGTTTTTTGTTTCTGTTCAAAAAGCTGCAATATAAGGTTTGTAAATTTCTGTTCAAAAAGCTGCAATATAAGTTTTGTAAATTTGATTTTATCAATATTTAATCGAAAGGCCGTAAGAAATTTTGATGAAGTTGATTTTATCTAGTTACTTTACGTCGATATAAAAATACCGGGGAAAAAATAAACATACTTCTGTAGTCCAGCCTTAACCGGGCTGGAAAATCAAAATTCTAGTTTATCCGGATTTTACCTATTTATCTTGTTATCTTTGTCCGCATTAAGCGAGATTTACAGTCTTTGATGATGATGATAATGATGATAATGATGATGATGTTGATGATGATGATGTTGATGATGATGATGGTGATGGTGATGATGATGATGATGACATGATGATGATGATGATGATGATGATGATGTTGATGATGATGATGTTGATGATGATGATGATGATGATGATGTTGATGTTGATGATGACATGATGATGATGATGATGTTGATGATGATGATGATGATGATGACATGATGATGATGATGATGTTGATGATGATGATGACATGATGATGATGTTGTTGCTGATTTGTGCTGAATGCATCAGTTTTATGAAATTATTTGTTGTTGTACAAATGCAAATCCTATGAGTTGTAATAGTAACAGAAAAAAAATTATTTGAATCGATTGTATATTGTACATGCATCCCTAAGGAGGCTTTTGGGTTTATCAAAACATCCAATTCTATATTCAGGAGTTTCACAGTTTATCAGGTTTTAACAGTCCGCATTGAGGAGTTTGCAGTCCGCATTAAGGAGTTTTGTAGTTACTCAGACTGTTGAAAGTTTCACATTTAGCAGTTTGAAGAATGCAGTAAGGAGTTTCACACTTTTACAGTCCGTATTTAGGAGTTTCACAGTTTGTCATACTGTTGCAGTCCGCATTTAGGAGTTTCACAGTTTATCAGACTTTTACAGTCCGTATTTAGGAGTTTCACAGTTTGTCATACTGTTGCAGTCCGCATTAAGGAGTTTCACAGTTTATCAGACTTTTACAGTCCGTATTTAGGAGTTTCACAGTTTATCAGAATGTTGCAGTCCGCATTGAGGAGTTTCACATTTTAACAGATTTGTTCAGACCGCATTAAGGGGTTTCACGGCTTATCAGACTGCTGCAGTCCGCATTCAGGAGTTTCACAGTTAACAGACATTTACAGCTCCCATTGAGGAGTTTCACAGTTTATCAAACTGTTACAGTTCGCATTGAGGAGTTTTACATTTTAACAGATTTTTTCAGACCGCATTAAGGGGTTTCACGGTTAATCAGACTGCTGCAGTCCGCATTAGGGAGTTTCACAGTTTATCAGACATTTACAGTCCGCATAAGGGAGTTTCACAGTTTATCAAACGGTTACTGTCCGCATTGAGGAGTTTCACAGTTTATCAGACTTATTATTCAGCATTTAGTAGTTTAATAAATCGCAGTCTGCATCATGGACTTGATTGGATTTTCATAATTCAAAAATATAAGGTTCACTACCTGTCATTAAATCACATTCTGGATTGGTGTGCCAGTGAATACAAGCTGAAATGATGTCCAATAAGTTCTGTAGCAATGCCTCTCCGCCATGAATGTTTTCTTGGTTAGTTGTGAGATGAAATAATTACAAGAGAAAAAAAGGGCAACGGAAGAGTATGGTATAATCGGAAGATAATTTGAACAAGGTCGTTTCTTGTCTGAGGGAAGAGAAGGACGACGGCAAGGCGGTCGATTCTCATTGAAATCCGTGCAATACGATAATAAACTAACGGCATAAAGTGCATGCTTATAACATTGTTCCTGTGTCTTGGAGATTTACGAGTTCTTCCTAATGGGAACACAGCTTCCGGCATCGGAATCTCTTTGATCTACTTAGCATTTCTAATTGACCTAATTGTTTTCGCGCATCAATCATATATAATGGTGTGTAGTTAACCGGTCGAACGATTACTGCGCGAAGTGATGTGGAAAAGAGGCATAAAATAGATTTATATAATTTATTCATAAAGTCGGGCTATCGACTTGATATTATTTAAAAGGCAGCGGCGGAAATCCCTTTGCGATAAACACATAGAGTTTATGAGACACGGAGTCCTTCTAAGTGAAGAGTTTATTGATATAGGCCATTAAAAAGAAAGTTCATCTGGTGCGAAATGTCACGAATAATAATAGCACGGTTTTACGACATGGCAGGAGGTTTTCCATTCATGATTCTGTCACGTGATCTATAATCAAGATGTATTGTAGTTATAAAAACTGATCATCGACCTCCGATTGTCTTAATCCCCCCTCCAATCGCCACCCCCTTCCTCCCC
>JAULCA010169165.1:0-14723 GCA_032360845.1 Crassadoma gigantea | reverse complement strand
GATACCAACAGTTCACAGTGAAACACTTAAACACCAGATACCAACAGTTCACAGTGAAACACTTAAACACCAGATACCAACAGTTCACAGTGAAACACTTAAACACCAGATACCAACAGTTCACAGTGAAACACGAGGTAAACACAATCAGTTTTAGGGCTTTAACTCTCTACCGGGAATTGTCAGTGCTCTGATATATATGTATACCAAATTTATTCACATTTCACAGGTAAAATCCATAATTACCTGCAGTGTTAATTTAGCCAGTTAAAAATGTTGGATCATAATAATGATAATGTTGAGCCATTGGCCTAATCATTTATAGCTCTGTATGTTAACAATATTTGTAGTTTGTTCATAAATTGATAAAATGTTAATTTAATGTCAATGATTAAGAAAACAGACTCTTATAAAATCACTGATCACATTTTCATATTTCCAATCCTGGTCACAGCTCAATTTGTAACAGGAAAAACAGTAGTGTGCCCTACCACTAGGCTGACAGGAAATTCTCTCTAGTACATACAATTAAAATCTGTGACTTAATGTCAAAAGATGAGCTGTAGTCTATGGATAATTGTCTCATGATGATTAATTCTTAAATTAAATTCTCTCACCGATTTCTGTCTGTTTTCAGGAATTCAAACAACGACAGTATATTGGCCAGTGAAAATTTTACAACTAAACAAGGCCTTTATGTTTCAAATACAGTTCTGGGATACAGGGGATAATTCAACTAAGAAATATGATCATATCATGCCAGTAAGTTTACAATTGTTTTGAAACAATGTTTTGAAACATTGATTTTCCTCAGAGTAATGAGTGCTATGTTATCAAATGTCAAGGTCATAAGTTATACAAATTATTTATTGTTTTGTTCTGAAGAATACACAAATGTACTGTGTGTTTTACAATTATCTATATGTTTGGCTATATAAATATTTTGCAAACCTGCTTATACAATGTGTGTAAACGACACCGGATATTGCTACCAGGCAGGCGGTGATCACACGAGGTGGACTGCAGTTAAAGGCGACATTTTTTCTTTATTTTCCTTACTTCAGAGGCTGTCATGTGCTTGAGGCTTTTTGGATCAATACCTCACATTTTCAGTGTTAACTTAAATATATGGGTCAATATATCTTCCAGACTTAAAAACACATAATCTGGTATTGATGAAAAGTTACAAGTGATAAATTACTATCACATGACTGAATTAACATTAATTTTATAGTACTCTCCTCCACATATTTCATTGCCTTCACCTAAATAAACGAAGATGTATCTACATTACACACATCTACATTGTGGCAGTGAAAGCATTGTATTAAATATCGTCAAAAAGATTTTTATCGAACTCTACCACAACTTGAATGTTTGTTTTTAGCAAATTGCAAGTCACCATACAATGCTATGAAATTATGTTAACATATTTCACATTAGCAAAAAGTTCAAAAATACGCTAAATGTATGTAATGGATATGCATGTAGGTATAGGTAATGAAATTTGTTTTAAAAAATCCCACTACAAATATTAATTCAGACACGTGATAAGTATCACTCATGAGTTTTAAAATATTGACCTATATATGAATGTTCTCTGTGGTTTAAGCCTTTGCTAAAAAAGTGAGGAATTGATTAAAAAATCCCAAAGAAAAAAAAGAAAAAATTCATCTTCAACTGCAGTTGTGTCGACCTTGTATGATGACCGCCTGCCTGGTACCAATATCCGGTGTCGCAAGTATGTGTGATGATGTTTTTTTCTTGTTTCTCTCCACAGGCTTGCCTGGACAAAGCTGATGCCATAATTTTCCTGTTTTCCTTCGTAGACAAGAGTAGTTTTGAGGACATTCCCCATCAGCTGACACGGATCAGTTCTCCCAAAGATAACACCACTAAACTTGTGATAGGGACAAAGTATCCTTTTAGTATTTAAACACCAAGAGAACAACATCTTTGGCTCTTAATATTAATCGGCTTGGGCACATAACATAGTTTCTAAGTTAACGATAAATTTAGAAATACATCTGATATTCAGTGCTTTCTCCAAAGCTGCATCTCCATCAGTTAAAAAAAAATGTCTAGTTCATAAAACAACCTGCAAAGCAGCAATCTTCAAATTTCAAACACTGAATAGTATGAATTTGTTTTAGATTGTTTTCAAAACCATTTTAATTTCTAACAAAATCAACATCATTAAGAATGTAAAATGACCATTTGAAGATGAAATAGCATGACTTAGCTGTGTTTTCAAGTGACGTTCAGTAGTGTGTTCAATGTTTAGTAATGATGTTCAAAAGATATTTTGAATATCTGATCATGTAAAATGACAAGATTCACTTGAATCAACAGTACAATTGTTATCAACAGTACGATTGTTTAATGTCCTGTGGATGACCGACCATACGAGTGTGCTGACTTTCCTTAACCAGCCCAGATTTGACCAGTTTGCTCACAGTGAGATTACCCAAAGGGACATCAGAGACTTCGAACACAACTGGAAAATACCAATTTTGAAAACCAGAAATATTCCAGACGCAGAAAATCAGAACAGTTTTAATGATACTGCACAGAATCTCAACATAATTTGTGAACATTTGTGGCAGAGAGATTTGAAAATAGGAGGCAAGGGTCCTCCAGGTGATAATAAAATATCTTATTGCTAAACCAGGCTCATTATTCTGTATCACAAACACTGCCATATCATAGGGAGGCATATTTATGTCAGACTGGGGGTAGGATGCCAGGATCGTCACAGAAGGGTCTCAGGTTCAGATCCAGTCATGGTACTGTGTTTTATCCTTGATCAAGATACTTTACTCTGCCATTTCTTCCTGTCGTCTCAGCTTTAAATGAGTTTATGTATGTGTATGGTTGGGCAGTGCTGGAATTGTTCAATACTAGCTTTAAGCACCGAAATGGCAGCACCAGCTGTATGCTTCCCATGCCAGCTTGCAGGGAGTTGAGAAAGATATTGGCTGGCAATACATAATATTGTATAATGATCAGTCAAAACTTAACTTTTAGCTCTGACATTATCAGGTTATATTAAGTTGTAGCTAACGATTTCTTCAGGATCAGTGTCCCACTGCAGACAGAACACTAGAGAATTTTACTGTAGTTTTTCTTACATAATTACTTCCCTTCGTAGTGTTATAACTGTGATGCATTTGGGCCAAACTACTTTTTTGACACGGTACAGAAATGTAGCTTAGTTGGTTAGACAGTATAATGATCTGAGGTCCATTGTATTTTTATGTTCAGAACAGTTATTGTCGTTCTTTGTTATTTCATCTACATATTTATAATTTTTCATTAAAGTCCTGTAAGGTATTATTTTCTTTCTGGAATTGATTTTATCAAAGGACAAAACAATTTCCCATGGATTGTTACAGATTTTGGTAGTAATCAATACAGGGATAAATCTATGACCCGTTAACTCTTTTAACACTGTAGACCATAATGGACTCATCCATATCAATGCATGGTAGAGTCTACTTAAGTTACATAGGGTGAAAGGATTAACGGTAAAACTTAACCAGAACGGTTGTTACAATCAGGGAAATATTTAGTTAATCAGCAGGCACTAATGATCAGAAACATTAAATTTTACATCTGGTTATAATTGATGGATGCATATAAGTTAATGTGGACCAGCCAAAACCAAATTACAGTAGGTGTTAATCATGTTAGCCTGTGTCTTATCTAATTATATTTATTAAATAGCTCAGTCTTAAGTTGTATCATGTCATTTTCTACATACAACAGCGACAGAAAACAATTGATTCATTTTTCTTGGTTAGAGAAAATTTTATTTTAACTTTTGCAAACTCTATAGAACAGGAAAAGTGAGGGATTCTCTCTAGCATAAATTACTTATATTTTGTGGTCCATTTGGGAAGCTGTAATACAGTAGTATTTGTTCACTTCATCAAAGATTTAACAAGAGGCCAAGAGGGCCTGTATCGCTAACCTTGATATCTAAGCAATCATGGCAAAATATTCTTCAAATGAGATCCAAAGGAATATGCCAGACCCCAAGGCTAATCCTTGTAGCATATCTGTATTAGATTTTTCATGCCCAGTAATTTTATGTATGGTTATAGGGTATTGGCCCCACCCTGGGGGGTCAGCCCCATCATTTGTACAATTTTGAAACCTCACCACCTAAGGATGCTTCCAGTCAAATGTGGTTAATATTCATTACTTAGTTCAAGAGAAGAAGTCTATTGAATATAGCAAAATAACCCTTTTTTTTACCCTTCCCCTCAGCTCCCTGGGGGTTCAGTCACACCATTTGTACAATTTTGAATCATCAAATATGATTGCTGTCCAGTGCATAGTTCTATAAGAAGTTGTTTGTAGCAATATAGACAAATTGTTCCCGCACATCAGCCCCCGGAGGGGAACCTCCCACAATTTGTACAATTTTAAAACCCCACCACCTAGGGATGCTTCCAATCAAATATGGTTGATTTCCATCACTTAGTTCCAGAGAATAAGTTGCTTGAAGCAATCTAGTGAACTAAACCGTTATGGCCCCGCCCCTAAAACCCTGGGGGGGTCAGCCACACCATAAGTACAATTTTGAATCCCTTTCCATGAATGGTTGTGATCAAATATGATTGATATCCTGGGCATAGTTCTACAGAAGAAGTCCTTTGTAGCAATATAGCTGAATTGCTCCTTTTGGCCCTGTACATCAGCCCCCTGGGAATGTCGGCCAACTATTTGTACAAGTTTGAATCCCCACCAGCTAGGGATGCTTCCAGTCAAATATGGTTGATATCCATCACTGAGTTCCAGAGAAGAAGTCGCTTAAAGCAATAAAGCCAAATTGCCCTCTTTTGGCCCTGCCCCTCAGCCCCCTGGGGGGTCAGCCTCATCATTTGTACAAATTTGAATCCCTACCACCTAGGGATGCTTCCAGTCAAATTAAGTTAAATTCCAGTCAGTGGTTAAGAAGAAGTTGTTAAAAGCAATTGTTGACGTACAGATGACGGATGGACGCCATGGTATGGCATAAGCTCACCTCGGTCCTTCGGACAAGGTGAGCTAGTAATAAACAAGTTTATTTCAGACCTTCAAATCTTTTTATTCAAATATCTTTAAAACTTGTTGAAATATAATCACTAAGTACAAAATATATAGCTATTTTTTTAAGTGAAAATGCTCTGACAATGCAAAATATTTAAAATGACCACAATATTGAATAACTATCAGAAAAATATTCCTTTTCCATAAAGCTATACTGGTATGCTAATCTTTCTTATGTTTGTGTTTCTTTTTCTTTTTATGGTGTGACACGTTCACGTGTGAAGTTTCTGTAGTCTCCTCATTTGAGTTATCTTCTCCGATACCAGCAGACTTACAATTGTTATCAACAGAGCAAGAGTTAATTTCTAAATCATGGTGTTTATGTTTTTTCTTGTGCTTTTTGACAACTTTCTCATCAATATCAGCTGCAGCCACACAGTGATCATCAACAGAGCAAGAGTTTATTTCTAAATCACAGTGTTTATGCTTCTTCTTTTTCTTGTGTTTTTTTACCAACTCTTTATTTTCTTCCTCACAAACATCCCGAGACAGATCTCCATTAGCACAGACATCATCCTCACCAGCCATAACTACACGATCGGGATTTTCACTTAGGCTCATTCCATGTTTCTTTCTCTTCCTTTTGCTTTCAGGTTCACTTTCTTTTTCTCTGTGTTTCCGTTTTTTCGTTCCATTTTCCTTGATAAAAGTTTCCTCGTCACTGCCTTTACTTTTTTTACACTTCTTCTTTTTCCTCAATACATCTGTTGTATCGATGGTTTCACTATCATTTGAGCATGTTTCTTGTTCTCTACTGATTTCAGATTCATCCTTCTCTCTCCTTTTCTTCTTTTTCTTTGCATGTTTAGGTACTGTCCTCTTAACGTCTGGATTGGTTTCCACCCTTTCAAAACAAGCTACAAAGAACCCATTGGATAGAGAGTACTCGGGTGACATTCGCAGAAAACAGTCCGAACTGTTATAACCAGGGAGACCTCTGTCTGGCCAATCAGGAAACACCTTACAAACTTTGAACTGACCCTCAACAATGGTTTCCAGTTCACTTATGACCTCTTCGTTCTCCTCAGCATGAATGGAACATGTTGAGTAGACTACTCGCTTCACATTAGGGAATGTCATGGCATGTTTCAGCATTGTCACCTGCAAACAAAGATTTATAATTAGCAAAGTCTGTTACCAGAGTACTTATTGTTTAACTAGGGTCACCAAATGTTTTATTTATTTCCATTGCATTTCAACAAATTTTATTCAAGAAGGTACAAGAATGGGATTGAAGAACATTCCATTCCACATAGTCAATATTGTATACTGGGAAATTTTCGCCCAGTAGAAATTTTGCCCTTCGCCTATGACATCAATTTTTACCCAGTGTTAATGACGCCCTTTACATTTCTTTACTATGTGTATTATATGTTACAAGATAAAAGACATTTTATTTCTTGTCGTATAAATGTAACGCGAAACATAAGCTCTGAAGAGCTATTCCTATGACAGAAATATTGTTTACTCCTATTCACTGTTATGGTTGCACTAATTAAGTAGGGTGAAAAAGGCGAAAAATAAACCCTAATGAAAATTTCTCTGTATACAGTATATCTTTCTTTTTGCAAAAGAGTTTTTAAAGGGTACAGGGATAAGAATGATTAAATATTTACCTGAAAATTTGACAAGGTGTCCAGTCTTTGTGATGAGGATGTTGACTGATCATCAATTATTTCATTCATTCTGCTCACAATTCCTGTAAACATGATTTATTCTGTAAATACCACCAACATTCCAGTACAAGTGTAATTTGACAGTAATTATACCTTGTAATACAGTAAAACCTTGACGAAGCACCTGTCACATAATGTGCTACCAACAACATACTTTGGTATGTATAAATAACATCAATAGTACACAAGTAAACATTACATGTTGAACAAATATTAACATAATGAGTATGAAAAGCAGTCCGAGAAGAATTTCAAGCTAACCAATATTATATATTGCTTCAACTTTTTAGAAGGCCGCTGGGCTTTGAATCACAAACCTAACTATTCTAAAGGTTAAAGTCTGCCCAGGTTTTTTGAAGGAGACCACCACACTGTTAACCAGTTTAGGTGAAAATTGTTTACTTTGTGTGTTAGTGATGCAGCAATGTGGGTTAGTGATGCAACAATGTGGGTTAGTGATGCAGCAATGTGGGTTAGTGATGCAACAACGAAGTTAAAACCTGCACTAGGGTCATCTCCTTCATTTACAGTAGTTATCCTATAATAAGCCCAGGGAGTCAGCTTTTCAATCAAAATACGGAATGGGCTTATTTCATGAAAATAGCATTTGTTGGATTTTTTTCTGAACTACAATTTATAAAGGTGGGCTTATTACCAGACATGGGTTTAATTGGATAAATACGGTGTATAACGTCTGATACCTATGGACTAAGGATAGTACCACCACCATAATCTGGCTTAATATGGCCTATTGGGAAGAGATGCAACTTAGTCAATATGATCGCTTTTGATGTCACAGCTAGGCGGAAGATGGACAACAAATTACCGTAACATAAGGTCAATGTGAATTCAGCACGACCATCAAAAGTTTTTATCAAGTACCAATACCGATAAAATAATCTCAAAACCACAAATTGTACAAACATATACTGTTTTATGGACAATGACTCGGGGTTTCTTCCATGTAAAGTATCAACAAACTCTACCAGAACCATAAACTTGTCAGCACCGAGTGTAAGCATTATAGTTACAGCCAAGCCAGTGCACTTAGCATGGGGCTGCGGTGGCCAAGTGGTAAACACCAAGGTATCTGTCTGTCTACAATCACTAGCTAGTGTAGGTTTGAGGGGCAGTAACCAGGTACTTGCTGAAGGTTGGTGGTTTTTCACCAGGTTTTCCAGTTTTCCTTCATCACCAAAACCTAGCTAATCCTTAAATGACTATATACTAGTACTGTTATTAGGACATAAAGCATGGCCAAACCAAATTTTATCAGAATTCAAACCATTTTAGACACTTTTTGCCAACCCTGTGAACTTTTCAGAACCATTTAAAGCCTCATCAAACATTTCAAATTGAATCAGTGAACTTACCAGAACCACTGCAGGAGGGGTCGACCAGCATATACTCCACATCCCTGTAACGGGCGTCCTGGGGATTGACCTTGAGGAAATCCTGACATCCAGGTATGACACAAGTGACTCCCACGTTCCTCATTAATCTCTGTAGTGTAGCCATCCGACGGCCATCCTTGTCTAAGGCAAACACTGTGCTGTGTGGTAAAATAAAGAGAATCTACAATAATCATTGTGTTGTGTGGAAAAATTGAGAAAATCTAAGATAATCATTGTGCTGTTGTGATACCGAACAACTACAGTAACCCAGACGACACACAACAAGAGGCCCAATGGGCCTGCATCGTTCACCTAAATTCAATGTTCATCACAAGTACAAATTGCTTGGCATTCAATCGGTCATTTAAAGGTTTTAACAAATTTGACCCCTGTGACCTTAATTATGGGTCAAGGTCATTTCTTTTTGCAAACTTTGTCAGGTTTCATCCTAGGAATCTATCAGCCAAATATCACACTTCTGGGCATTTTGGTTTATCAGAAGAAGTTGTTGAAAGGTTTTACCAAATTTGACCCCTGTGATCTTGAATATGGGTCAAGGTCATTTCCTTTCGCAAACATTGTCAGGCTTCACCCTTGGAACCTATCAGCCGAATATCACATTTCTGGGCCTTTTGGTTAATCAGAAGAAGTTGTTTAAAGGTTTTAACAAATTTGACCCCTGTAACAATTAAACTAGGTCAAGTCATTTTCGTTCTCAAACATTGTTGGGTTTCTACCAAGTAAGCTTTCAGTCAAATATCATGGCTCTACGACTGTTCATTCTTCAGAAGAAGTCGTTTAAAGGAAAAGTTGAGGGACGACACCAGACGACGGACGGACGAACGACCGACACCGCACCATAACATAAGCTCACTTGCCCTTCAGGCAGGTGAGCTAACAATACAATAACAACTGCAGTAACCCAGACGAAACAGGTGTCTTACCCTTTGTTGTTGATCAGACTGGCAACATGGCTGGTCTTGTTACCAGGGGCAGCGCAGCAGTCAAAAATGGTGGCACCCTCTGGCGGGGAGAGGATGTGGGCAGGGAAGCAACTGGCCTATAAATCATCAAATTGTTAAGTTACTGAACCTTAGTCTTGACTTTTAATGACGTATATACAATATTTCTGTACAATCTGTAACTATGCCAAATTAATAGACCATTTTGATTGATATCATTCAAGAATTGGACAATTTTTCGAGAGTATCATTTTCAAATACAATTCACAGCATATATTGACACAAGAACTTTTGTTTTTATGTCAATCAAAAATCACTGTACTAAAAGATGCTGCAACAGGGTAAGGCATATACATGTACGTAAAAAATTGTTCAGGAAAGAAAACAAGATATTCTTGAGGGAATTTGGTGCCCACCATCATAAGCTCTTCATAAGCTCTACGAAAGTATCAATTGCAAAATTTCATATACCAAAATATTTTTCTTCTGATCAAGCTAAAACATTTGAACTATGGACAAAAGAAAATAGATGTAAAATTTGAGAAAGATCCATCTGGAAATGTCTGACCAATAACAATAGCAAGAAACTGTTAAAGGAAGCGCTGTGGATACAGACTATTTCTGTCTCTACATAAATATTGTTTGGTATTAAAGGTCAGGGTAAATACTTATTAAGTACATATTAAGTTGGACATCCATACATGAAACGGTAACCAAACACATCTGCTAGAAACCTGTACCTGTGTTGTATTTTAAGCTTGAGACCATATGGAGGTCTCAGTGAACCAATTTCATAACATGACATAGTGCTCAACTATAAAGTACCCCAAATTAAGTTTGAAGTCCATACATGAAAAAATAGTCATTCTTCAAAAATTTGTATTACATTTCACTTTAGTACCTAAAGGCATAGTCAAATGAAGGTTATAGTGATCTCATTTTAGGATGTGACACGTCACCTTCCCATGATGTACTTATATACAAAGTTTGATACCTAGTCATGAAACTGTGGTTGATATATGCTCCTGGAGTGGAACTTAATAAATTTCAATTGTTCTATGTTTCAGTTATTGAGGTCAAGGTAAAAGGTCATTTAAAGGTCTCAAGGACTTCATTTTAGGGTGTGAAGTACTTCCTTCTCATAATATATACCTATATAAAAAGTCTGCTGCCTATTCATGAAACCATTTTTTAGTACTTGAGGTCAAGGTCAAGGTCAAATAGAGGTCACAGTGACTTCATTTAGGATGTGACCTTCCCGTGATGTACCTATATACAAAATATGATTCCCATTCTTGAAACAGTGGCTAGAAACTAGTTACCAGTAGTACAGACGGACAGAAGGACACACACATACACCAATGGACCGATGGAAGTAGATACAATAGTCCCCAAACTTTGGTTAAAGCAGGGGTATAAAAAGGGGATTTTAATTATGTCTATGGTAGATTATATTAAGGTTTAACTGTTGAAATAATATAATTTTAAGGTCATCAGTTACCCTATCTTGTAATACAATTTTCCCAGACGTAAAAAGCTCATTATCATGGAAATCTGTGCGTGGAGGAAAAACAAGGACGTCATATAGGTGTGGGTCCTGTAGGAAATTATACTCCTGTAGGTTATTCACTGCCTCCCGGAACCTGTAACACAACAGTAGAGGATTCATTTCATGAATTTAACTAAATATATATATATTTACAGAAGACACTGTACAACAGAATCAATGTTAATATTGAAATTGTTCTAACAGCACAGATCACTGCATTAATAAATGTATCTGAAAAAGTCTGTTGCAATACTCAAGCCTGAAATTATATATATGTATCTATTTTTGTAACACCATCTTTCTCATTCCTCAAATGTTGATGTTAAACTTAAAGTGCATTGTTAATTTTGGTGTCAATTTTGGTAGATAATGTATTGTGACGTCATAATGTATCATGATGTTTTCTCCCACCCTTCATAGGCATGTCTCCCGTTTTAACCTTCCCAGTCAGCTTCCCACCCCCTAGGGAGAGATAACCTCGTGCCGATTAGCACATGTTCAATTGTGACGTCATTAAAATGTATCATTGGTAATTGTGATGTCATCAAAAGTGAATGACGATATTCATGTACCCCACATATGTTCTTGTTTACAAACTTAGGTAGTTTATTGTTGATAGAGTAGTGACTGAAATAATATGATGGGAGAAAAATAATCATACCCTAATTTGAGGATGTAACAGAGAAATCTCTAACCCTCGGGCTGATTTTTGTTGGTTGTCTAACCCTTGGCAGAGCCTCGGGTTAGACAACCAAAAAATACCACCCATCGGGTAGGAGAGTTCTCTGTCACACCCTCAAGGTAGGGGAAGATTCTATCAATCACTTTCAGTGTTGTGTTGTTGTCCTAAAGAACCTCTAAAGAGGTGAAAGAGCTAGGGAGGTACACTAAGAAAGATTTGTCATTTTTTTTTTATATATTACATATATATTTCTACAATTTATTTCATGGGGTCTAAGTATGAAAGTTTGAAATTTACTTGCAAACCAAGTGATATTATAATGCAATATTTTCACATAATTCCAAAATAAAAATAAATCCCAAATAAAACTTGCAAATCTTTATAGCGCTATCTAGAATCTGCTTTAAAAAATACCCTTGAATGTCCTTGGTGGGAGTGGCCGATTGTTCCCAGCCCTCAGATTCCAAAGTACTGACCACATCGGAGACACAAGATTTCAACAAATTGACCCTCACATATCTGGGTAAGGTACCTGTGAAAATAAAGAAACAAAGACAGGTGATGTAATTGACAGTCTCAATCGACACTTGAGTCACAGCAGGTCATATAAGTAACCAAAACATAGAGATGTAATACTTTGATCTCCGATAAAAAACAGAGGTTCTGGGTTTATACCTTGATTTAAAGTGACCTTGACCTTTTTAAGCTTTAAAGTGACCTTGTCCTTTTTATCTTTATGTATCATGTCTTGGTGAGTAATTTAAGGTGTAACAAGTGGTGATGTATGACAACATTCATTTCATTAGAAACTAGGAAACCTGTTCTACAACTGTATTTCAAATTTAATTTTTGATCAAAAGCTTCAGGTTTTGAAAACGTGAACCTTTACCTGCAAATGAAGTCTCGTTCTGAGGCAGAAGTTGTTCCCATGATGTAACACCAGCATCAGCTAGCATAGACTCATACCTCTTTGTCAGGGCAGCACGGTTACGAGTTATTACTTGCTGAAACAAAAAAATAATTATAAGACATTAAACAAATAGAATAAACAGAACATCCCACTATTGTTATGTCTCAAGTAAGCAATGAAGGTGGCAGTGCTTTTGCAAGATGTAAATTGAAACCCTTGGTAAATTGGCATGTACATGTGCTCAAAATTGAAACCATTTCTTTCACATGAAAAACATTTTACACTTGAAGGCAAGACGAAGAAATAAGGACCAAAAACAGCATGGTGACGAATGGTGCAAACAGAGCTGAAAACATATAGCAGACATAGGGTACAACTGACAGTTTGGTGACAGATTAACAGGAGTTTAGAAACTTCCCTGCTGTCCAGGACACCTGCAGAGGGGTTAGTAGTTAGGCTGTAAGTATAGTAATTTAGAGTTAAGTAGGATCTAAACATGTGGAATTTTGCACTATCAACCACAAATATGCCAGTTCCATATACATATGTAGTTTTAGCTATACAAAGTAAAGAAGAACTATCACCTTGATTTGTCTGCTGTATCACTGAACCACTCGGTAGTGAAGCGGACACAACACCACTCAAATAAGTACTGGATAACCTAACTTCTTGATATTGAAGCAGACATAAAACCACTCAAATTTATACTGGATAACCGAACTATTCAGTACTACTGAAGCGGACATAAAACCACTCAAATGTCTACTGGATAACCGAACTACTCGGCAGTGAAGCAGACATGAAACTATTTAAACAAACAAATCTTACCTTGAGCCTTCCAGCATGATTGATTCCACGGCCGACTACAAAATCATGGACAAGAGCTTGAGCCAGTAGGTTATCTCCCTTCAGTAAGTGCTCTTTGGTGAGAAGTTTGGTGCGGTCCACCAGCTGCTGCAGCAAGGAGCCATACTTCAGTGTCTCACACACCAGTCCAATCAACTGGGGTTTGTTCTGTAGATCATCATTATTTATGTAAATTTACTTAAGAAAAGTGTTCATATTCACCACTAAAATGAAATCACTGAAATCATCAAATGTGTGGTGAACATATAACTACCAAAACAGAAATTAGAAGTGTTGTTAGTTCAGTATATACCAGAAATTAGAGTAGTCACAGGATTGTTAGATTTATAACTCCTGTTGAGATTGTACCTTTGAATGAAAATTGCATGTTGAACGAAAACCCTTGAGTTGCATTGTAACAATCACTTGATAGTCTGTTTAGAAAAAAGGAAGATAGTTGGGTTGATAGCTGCATTATGATGTATTTATTATGATTTATTTCTTTATATGTTTTTTTTTCTAAAACTGTTCAGGGTGGTGCATTGCAGCAAATGTGATCAATCATTAAAGTAACAACTATGCCTTAATTATAGCACTATTCCTGCTGTACTATTGACCGTTTGTTGAAAACTATTTCATATGTGCACATTTTTCTCAAAGAGAGCTATGAAGGAAGCTTTCACTCATAATACAATTCCCATCACTACTTTTTGAAAGCCAAAGGTCATCATACATATATAACTCAGTTGTTTTGGGTTTTTTGTTTGGTGTTGATATCTTAGTATTGTTTCTGTACTTGAATAAAAGTCACGTTGAATGTAAACAACGGCTTGTTGGGTAGTCACTCCTGACCTGAACAAAATGGTGTCTGCTCAGGGGGGAAATTATGAACTATTGTAAAAAGAGGACTCTAGATCTATTGACAGAATTTAGCAGCTGTTGGTGATAATAAGAGCGGATTTGGATAAAAAAATTATCCATTTATAAATAAATATGCAAGGTATGTGTTGTGTCTTGGTCGATTTTTGTTGTCGGCACCTCAAACTCTCCCGACACCACATGGTGTCGGATAATTCCACGTTTTCATAGAGGAGTGCTCTCTAGCCCCACACCAGACATCTATCTGTCAAAATGTCCAAGTCTGGTGTCAGTTCCAGAAGAAACTCGGGCTCATACTCCAAGTGCTTCTCAAGAAATAGCGATAATAAACTTCAACAGTCAGAATCCAAGATGACTGCCAATCGGCCATCATGTTATTCCGATCAGTCTCAAAATAGATATGGCACAACTAGGAACCATGGGGACCCCACCTTACTTCTTAGGTGACATGTCACAGCGTCGAAGTAGTATTGGGAACCGGAACATTTCTGTATAAAGGGGGAACAACTCGAGAAAACATTTACTGATACGATGTCGGTTGAACTGACTGTTTTCTGCACCAAATTGTATGTGTTCCGATTGTGGGAAGTTAGGTTGTTTACTTCTCACATTTGTATTACTTTGTTAAGTATCATTATTGTTTATGATGTGCAGACAGGGATCTGTTACTTTCCGTGTTATTCACCATTATTTACGGTAGGGCTTTTCGTTCAGTGTAGGATTCCTAG
>JAULCA010169054.1:0-10192 GCA_032360845.1 Crassadoma gigantea | reverse complement strand
ATCATTACCTAGCTATAAATGTGTATATCATGTTCCGTCTCTTATGTGGCTACTCTACGTCCACGGGTGACGAAAGCGTTGCAAGTGGTGATGCAATCAAACGTTGCTTTGACTATTTCGGGTAATGCGTCGCCTAAATGAGCATTGCGAATCGAATTCTTTGTTCTCGATAGAAAGTTATTTCTTAAAATATAAATAGAATATATTCCAAAAAGCATTACTCCAAAATAGACATGTAGAGTGTCGGAAACCAACGTCAATTCAAAAATGGAAAAGTCTTATATCATCCGTAATTATTTCGTTTTCGGTAATTTGAACATTTTTGTTTTACTGAATTCGACAAATCTTTGTTCAGCGGAGGTACTGTATTTATGAAATGTTCAGATACATTGTACCAATTTTTCCTTAATCATGAACAAATTACAATTTTAAAGCATTTATTAAGCATTTAATAGTGTATTTGCAATTAGTATTATGTTCTTTATTATTCTAATAATATCGTTAAATATTTCTCTTCGAATTATCTTAATTAAGAGTTATTGTTACCGTCCTATTTTCATGAAAACACACTTTTATATTAAGAGCACATCACCAGATTTGTTGTTACGCCAAACTGGGACTTTCTTTACAACAAATGATATTCGTGAAACGTCTTAGCTTATAAAAGTATCTTGAGAATGTTTCATTATGAACAATACAAAACATTTCACATGTATTTATATGTGTTTTCAAACAATCATGTAATGTTTAATGCCATCGGTAAATAGAAAACAGGTATGTGCCATATACACTCATCTATATCCATAGAAATCTAATGGTCAATTAATTTTTAACTCTGATCTCGCTACGTTTACCGCGAATAGCGTGGATCACAGCAGTACCTATACGGGTTGTATCATTAGTGGGAAATCAAAGTGAATGCTTGTGTCGTCTCTCTCATATCATGCTGTTTATCTCCCTTGGATGTTGTGATAGATGTGAATCGATGCGACTAACAACACATTCAAGATAGTTTTACACAGATTTAGTGTAAGGAAACGGTACGTACACCCATTGCAATATTCAAGTTTTTGTTCGTTAAAAAAAATATTTTCGATGGATCCTTTATTATGTGAAATCAAAAAGGGTCTTATATATAAGGTGTGAAAAGGATATAAATAAGCTTTACCGTTTTTTATGAACTGAACTCCTAGATAATGGATAATAAAATGAGCTTGTCAAAAATGTATTTCTAAACGTGCTGAATCACAAGAGAAATATATCATAACTTCAGTAGTGATGTACATTATATCTCATTAAAACAATGTTTATGAGGATCTAAATCTACCCTTAACACAAAACGTCAACATAAAGTATTAACTACATAAAGCATGATTGCATCAGCCTCTTGAAGAGCTGATCCGTTGATGTCTGGAGCCACTATCGGGACGAATATAACAGTTAAATGTGTGACTTTATTTTATTGTCATAACTAACAACAAAAATATAACTAGCTGAAGTGTGATACGTATATAACAATATTCGGTGAGTAAAAGTAACGTTTCTTTATCTTAACACAAAGATGAGACGTATTCTCATTTAGAATGATGTTGAAATACGCGCCCTATAAATTATTGTAGTTTACGGAGAAATACTCAGTATTATCATTTTTTAGCGGTATCTCTTTGCCGAAGGTCATAACTCACTTTTATGTCTCTGTAATTGAACATTTGACTGAGGATACAGCGTAAAGGGTCATAAAATAAATTGTCAGTGATGACTATCTGCCCTAGGCTAGTACTGAACACAATTGTTTTACATACGAAACCGCTAGGCATACTGTAAACCTATGTCTGGCCCATTGGATCTCACATGCCATCCACCATTTCATGAGTTGCAAACGATTATGAGATTATGTAGAACCGATGGAATGCATAAATAACTGCATTGCAAAAAATATATATATTATTTAACGATAAATTTAAAATTTCACATTATGTGAAACGTTTCTGAGAATGTTTTGCAATGGATTTATCGTCTTAGTTTCTACAAGAGGATTATGTGGCAATCATATCAGGTGAATTAAGACATTGGATGGCCAGATGACATTTTACGGTAGGCCTGCGATGGGCAGACAAGTGATATAGAAGGTCGCTGCGTATATAATGGCTGGTATTTGTATCCAGCTTATTTCTTCAGCTATTTACTTATCACTGCTTAGCATCTTCAGAACTAAAAAAAAGGCGCCGATAAAGAAGTATTGCTGGAATATGATAAATTTTAGTAAATACAAGTTCATAGGGAGTCTTCTTACGAAATATACTTACGTACCATCACATTGCAGCCTATTTATGACCCGAAGCTGTGCACATCTGAGTTTGTAATCCGATCTTCGTAAGTGACAAGTGTGTTAACGATGTACACATAACTACATTATTACATATCGTTAAACTTAAGTGTATAGTCTTTACTAGATAATGAACATTGAAGGAAATTTACTCAAACACGTAAAAACAATTTAATGAGATTTAAATCACAGGCATTTTTTTCCTGGCGTGGCGTGTTTGTTTTTTTTTCCACCGTGTTTGAAATTTAGCAAGAACATAAAAACTGATATAAAACCTGTAGTTTGGAGAGTGTTGGTTGGAATGGACTAAATAAAGTATTTTAGGTGTTGTTTTCTTTCACATTGAAAGGAAAAGGAAAATAAAATGTCGATTTATTTTGAATTAACAAATCAATAATTCGTTTAATTAATTAATTTTACTCAATATCTTTTTATAATTCACAAGTTTTGTATAGTTCTCTAATTTATCAACACATCCAATGCTATAATAATACCCCATAGAGCACTTTCGCTCAATATCGATCAAGTTCATCTAAATTGAAAATGCTGAAAGAAGATACAAGCAAATCATTTTACACGTCCCGGAGCTTGTTTCAACACACGCGTCCGTCTAAATTAAAATGTTTATGTATGTCTTTTATAGAATTGTAAACATTCTAAATTCATTGCAAGAGACTATTTTCACATGGCCTTTTTTTTTCTTTCCACCATCGACACAGTTGACTAGAAAGCATACACATTTATCATCTGTAACCTCTCTGCATGCTTGAATCGTACAATAAACAGTTTTACTTGCTGTGAAATTTTATCCTACTCTTTGAAATGAAAAATGTCCCGGGAAGATGCCTGTTTGGGATGGCTTTCGTTTCTCCGGTAGTATGACAACTGGCAACATCGACGGTCACTACTTATAGGTTTATGTGGCCAGAGTCTGGCGCCTTTCGGCCCATAAATCCTAGCAGTGTGAAGCATGGAGCGAGCATTGTGTGCTTAACAGGGCTTCACTGTTCAACTCCAATACAAACATAGAGGCACAGGTGTCGAAATAAATTGAATATAATTAACGGTCGTTCAATGTTAGTTTTGTGTTAACAATTATGTAAACATTATACATATGTAAAGATTGGACTGATAACGATTAACCATAAAACATTGTAAGCTTATTAGACTTATAGGGATGGAAGTGTCGGAAAACTGTTTTACAATGTTATGTTTGACTACGAGGGAACCGGCTAACACAGGCATCTTATCCCAACTTACGTACCGCTTACAGAGTTAAACACAAAATGCCACAAACTAGATTACTGTTCCGCAATTCAAAGATACATCGAGAGGGGTTTCATGAGATAAGCAGTTTAAATCAACCGGGAATGCATATTTTATTCTCATCATTTGCTGTCGCGGAAATAAATAGATGCTTTACGATGACATCCCTGTTCACATGTCATAACATTCGCTAAGCAGGGTGTTGAGTTCTGCACAAAAGCTAGAAAAATAAGAAGAGACAAGAAGTCTCCAATCGTTGGTCCAGAAATTACACGATTAGCGTTGATCGGAATGACAGACTTACAAAATATTGTATCAATTCTTTTACATCCACGCATACCAGTTTGACACATACATATAGGTATGTGATTCAATGGAAAAGCATGTCTCTTTAAATGAATTTTATGTTAATAATATGAAAATTCGAGAACAGATATCAGACATTACTTTGATCCCATTTGCAGTTTAAAAAGTTTGGAATAATCGAGCAAAGAATTTAAATATTGAGTTTAAATTATTATCTTTATACGATACACAATATTGGTTTAGGGGATTTGTTTTTATTTTCTTTAGTTAGCTGATGTAATTTCATGTAATCCCACACGTTTCACTGTTCGTGAAAATAAGTTGCATTCTTTAATGGTCCATACACGATTCATTTCCTGGTCTGAGATTATTATTTCCTCTTGTGGATCTAAGCTGAATGACTTGGACGACTACCCAAGAAAGCGCGGGGAATTATGTGAACTAGCAGACGACAGGAAACGGTTGTGATGCGTGCATGTATGGAAGCCACCTCGGTAATCCATTGCAACGTTTTGTTGTAAGAGTCGGCAATTGGAATCCCACGATGAATACGCCGTTCCAAGAACGAATGACTTTTTGCACAAAATCCATTACCAGCGGGATCAGTTAGATGGAGGACACTACAAACTTTCCTGGCATTTCTTCCTTCACATGCCAGGGGTTTTTCGTCCAAGTCTCAATCACGAAACACCATTCCGTCAACTGCATTTAAACATGAAGTCTTGCTTTGAAGATCTGAGAACAATGAACTGTATATTAGTGGTCTTCAGTTAAGGTCTGAAAGAAACATGCACCTAGATTGTTTCGTCTGCAATAGTAATTTGGCTCAATACTAGTCGTCAACAATGTTTTAACGGCTAATATGTTCATTAAAATCTCCAATAAAGGATTTTCTCATGACGTGAATCTGTGAAAAAATAGAGTTCCGTTGGCAAGGAAGGAATGATTCAGCATGGCATGACTGTGGATTCTACAGTATTCCATCTCGCTGGTAGTCGTAAATAATTTTTCAAAGATGATTTTTTTAAGTATTAAATTCACTGAATATGTGATATTTCGAAATGAGGTAGTGTATATTGCTGAGAGGCATCTAAAAACAACAATACTTTGATTTCCTGCAACCGTCAGACATAGTTGGAATATAAATCCGTCACTCCAGGAAGATGTCACAAATAATTGCATACCACTCGGGGAGATCACTCCACTGGTTGATTACTCCTTTCTGGTGTTGTATAGATTGTTTATAAATAGGCGGCCTGTGATTTTGAAGATTCTGGTATGAGTCAACTTTCTAAACTGACAAATCAGTACCGTTCTCGTAGACTACTTACTCTACATTGTTAAATTATCTTTCAAACATATTTTGTTTTTATATGATACATTCTCCCTTTATCGTTTCTATAAGAGTATCACAAAGGTAATGAACAAGGAATATTTAACTAATCAACTGATATCAAATACGATATTCTCTGTCTAGGATGTATTAATTGTTCTTATTTCAAAGTTTCCAGGTTTATATATGCAGCAGGTGATATTTGATTAAGATCTGATGACGTAGATTAACAAACTCATAACAAAGTTTTATTTTATTTTGACCGCCGTCATGTTATATAAAAAAAGGATATCAAGAACACTTACTTAATGATTGGAAGCTATCAAGAATACAATATAATTGAGCAAAAATTATATATAGACCTCAAGTATACTATTTATTTAAACGCTTCAAATATCTAAACAGCTGCGGATTTATAAACTGTCGAAACAGCGGAATGCTATCGATTTCAATTAAACCTTGTTTATAGATTTGCGTGACAGATATTGTGATAAAATTATTCCAGTTACGTCATTTGACAAACCAATTAGAAGAACACTGCTGTCTTTGTCGGAAAGTGCAGTATTTTATATTATTAGGATTGAATAAGAGATCGTATCAAACACAAACTATTTTGATACCGGATGTATGTAAATATCTATGTACACAATACGTTTATATGAAATAACACTGTGTAGAACAGAAATAACCTAATTAACTTCTTTCAGATATTGGTGTTGTTGTCCCTGTAAATGTTAGGAAACCCACTTGGTTCTACTTCTGTATTATCCTATAATTTATATAATGACTACCGCTTATTTAGGTTAGTGACAAGTCTAGCCTTAAATTACGCAAAACATACGTTACCATCAGTCTGTGCTAGTAAATTTAATGATGGACACGCACAATGTTATAAATGTGGTGTTATCAATTATCAAAACATGCGAATTGTATGTATTCTCCTTAAAGTTACAGATAAACTAAAAGTAATTAAGTGTTTAAAAATGGAGTTATGAACATCTACATTTAGCCTCTAATTTCCATTCGGAAGCTTACTCAGCAATAAATAGAAGAGTTATGTTTTAAATATACTGATGCATCAATCATAAACGAATTTTGTAGAAAACTAATCTAGTATTAATTAAATATTTTAATGGCAAACTGTTTCACTATCTGTGGAAGGCTCGCTCATACATTTTTTTATATACAAAATTGATAATCACAAAAAGTATGATGTGTTACATGGACATGTATCGGAAAGTAGTGCACTAACGAGAAAACTAATACTTGATCTAAGAAAACTACATTTTTTTTCTACTACAAATTCATGTTATACCATTCCAATTATTATTCTGTAATATATTGATGTTGATATCATACAAAATACCTTGAAATACTGATTGATATAAACACAGTAAGTAAAAAGGAATAATGAATATATGTTTCATCATTTAACCCTTTCAACACTGTAGACCGTAATGGAATCATCCAGATAAATGTATGGTAGAGTCTACCTACGTTTCACGGGGTTGAAAGGGTTAAGATTGATTTTTCATACTTTATTTGCACATTGATATATAATAAGGGTTTTTCTTGCTATATCTTGAGAGGGGCATGTGCCTTATTACTTTGAAAATATAATAGGCAAAAGGCATGAATTTTGGGGGAAAAGGGAATTTTTGCACTATTTTGTTTTTGTTTTGGAAAATACAGCAAAAATTAACATGAAGAAGGGACTTTATGAAGGCACTTATTTCACCTAAAATGTCACTGGTACTAGTAGACAATTTTATAAGAACAAAAACAAAATTTACATTGAGATTTATGTTAGTAAACTACATTTTGTCTCACTAGTTTACGCCTTACATTGATTAACAAAGCTTTTAAATTGAAAAAAATATCAGACAACAACAATATCCAACAGTGCCTCTGACACTCGACAACACTATGAAGGTCAAGGCACTATTCATACTCTCTGAACAAAACAAAAGCACTCCCATCATTTGTTGTTAAATATTTGCAAACACCCATGCTTTCTGTCATACGTCTGTATGCTATATTTTATAGTTATCTAAAAAAAGGGGAGTTGTTTTCCTCCTCTTATAATACTGTGATGTTGACAATTCCGTATAGATATGTATACAGGTCCATAAAGAAAAGCTGCATTGTATTAGACCATTAGATTACTATGGTTTCCTGGTACCGGTGGGAGGCAATGGGCAACACAGTAATTGTATCCAGCAAACTGACAAAATGAATATCAAATCCGTGTAAATTATGACTCTACTTTCTTTTTACTTAGCGTTTGGTGGTCTTCGGATCACACCCGATACGGCGAGACGTTTTCGTTCACCTTAAATCATCCCCATGACACTAGCATTCACGATATTAGACCACTGAAGGGTTATTTGGTGTGAGGCTTGTATATTATTCCGATGTTAATGGAATGGAATAAACGAAAACCATGACTGTCAGGATGCGAAGTATCACATATTAAGATGGGTTGTAATCTGTATGAAAAAAATATACAACAGTAATTCCCTTCTTAATTATCGGTTTAAATCAATTAAGAAAGTAACACTTACATTATAGTTATTTTTTAATTTAAACTATTCGTTAATGTGGTATGTGGGCTATTTTTGACAGTCACGTTCCTACAATACAAGATATAACTAAGTGTTATGATACAGATTCATATTTTTGTGATAACTCGTTTACAAGACAGCTGCCTATTCATTGTTATCATCAATTATTGTCTTGCTACTGATCACGATTCATTGAAATAAATCATAATCTAACCATTTTTTTATCAGAACTCCTCATCAGACATAGTAGAAGGTGACTATCTATTTACCTACTGTCCGTGTAATGCTCCAGTCTGATATATCTAGTTATTATACATAAATATATATGTCTGGGTCAAATTATTTCGAATTGAAATAGTCATTAAAGGCGAACAACGTGTCAAAATTTTAAACTGTCACTTCTTGATACGGGTGATACCTTTGGCAATTTATGGTACTTTATCCTTTATGTATGATATAATTAATAACGTGTTAATTTTTTGTTATGATGCCATGGTTTTTCAGTTATGGCTCTTTTGGTTATATACATGAAATCGTTATTGTGATACCTTTAAGTAGGTTGTGCATTTAGAATACCCAAGCAATAAACAATGTGTGGAATATTTGTATATGTTGTCGGTTAAAGCCCACGTTTCATTGATCAATTATGGCATTTATTAAATATTTACCTGTATATGTATTGATATCTAACCGTTGAGGTGTCTTTTTCCTATTTTAAAATTCACTAAGTTGTTTCAGCGTATTTCCTAAAGGGACACAAATATCTCTTTTCTCAATCAGTCCAGTAAAACAGTTTCAAATATAAAACGCATCAATCACTATTTGACAGCAAGGCAAACGCCTGCGACTTATTTTGCCAAGTTGTCTTCTCAAACAATATACAAGGGGAGATAATATTTTGATTTCGACAGCAGAGTTAATCGAAGCGTGTTACTACAAACCTTTTCACAGTGGGTAAAGGAAATAACAATCACACCCTCTAGCCTTACATCAAAGAGTCTCGACATTTTATAAGTACACAACTGTCAGTCGGATGTAATGTTAGATTGTACCCGGAATGTAATGTACTTAACTCTAAAACATTGGCGTGAAAAAGTCACGACATCTTACGCGATTTTGTGACTTCTGTTTAAATTCTCATTAATATTTATTATATGTCAACCATGAACCTTCAATCATCAAAGTAATGAAGAACAACTGACGGAAGAATGATACACTATTACTTTGTATAACATGCTATTACCGGATTTGAGTCCAGGTACATAACTTTGTTGCTGACTTAAAGTATGGATGGAATGTGGTGAAAGTACACAGGACACATAAGCGTTTAATCACTAATATTGTTAAGATTTGGTATTTAAGACACATTTTTTTGTGTGTTTTAAGTAAGTGAAACTGTTTCAAATGATTAATCTGACCACATATCAAATGTAAAGAAAAATAAAGATTTTTTTCCCTATTTTTGTTTACATTAAGCGTTTTTGTTGATGTATAACCGAAGTAAAAGGTAAACTAGTAATTATTTGTGTATTGATGATATAATATTAGCACAATTTTCACCCTTAGCTACCTTTCCTATTAGTCTCTAAAAAGACCCCTTTCGATGCGCTTGATGGAGTTTTGCTCGTTCATAGTTTGAGTATTTTGGAAAAGAATCAATATTTTTTTCTTTGAATTCAAAGGGTCAAATTCGGGAAGTATTGATCGCCTATGCTAGCATATTTGGTTTGCAGGAATTGTCAACATGCAGTATCATATTTACAGGTGAATTTCTTTTGAGAAGTTAGAATCTGTTAGCCAGAACATCACCTTTTATGGAATTCGATCATCTAAATCTAAGGGACATCTGGAAAATCACCTCGGCGATAATAACCGATGTAGTGTTTCCTCGTTTAGGAGGCAGACAAAAGGAACAACAACCAATTAAAATTCTTCTAAGGGAGGTAATCAGCAATCCTTAAAAATGATTATGCGTTCCTCATATTGTGTGGTACATGTCCTGAGAAAAGGGAGACTAAATTCAGATTTGAAAACAAACTTAGTTAAACAAAGTTCACAATATTTTCTCGGAACATAATGTAAAACCTTTCCCTTATTTTTATGTATTGCATTAATTGTATATATTCCGTGTTTTATACAGGATAATTCAGTAAAAGTTTGTAAATAATAATTCTACGAAATTGGGAATGAAAAATATGCAGTGGACACCATTCTGACAAATGCTTTTTACTAGGAACACACTTTCGACTTGAATATTAATAACGTCTTATGCATAGTCTTATATGAGAAGGTGTGATGTCAACTTTTTATTTTTTGCCTTAATGGAATGTTACAAAAGGTCGGCTAGTAGGACGACAGTTGGCAGTATATACATCCTGGCTGTGCTTCCTCTCGCTC
>JAULCA010168832.1:0-14733 GCA_032360845.1 Crassadoma gigantea | reverse complement strand
GGGGGAAATATCTAGTTCTATCCAATCAAAATTTTCTTAGATTTTAAATGGTATCAGTTGAGATGTATTTGAGAACAGGTATAATGATGCCATCTTTCGGGTCAGATTCACTTATGATGACACAACCCAACGTGTACTGAAGCCTGTTTTCACATACTTAACATTCTGTGTAGAATCTGTAAATTATGAAAAATCTTGGATGATAACTTCAAAAAATATAAATAAGTAGCTAAAAAAGTGTTTAAAATTTTTACCCTTCCTTGATCTGGAGTTTATCTTTGAGCAGAATCTGCAGTTGGAGTAAGATTTCTAAATAGGATTATGTGGGAACTTACCTGAATACTCTCTTTCAACTATCATGAACCTTAAATTTTCAGTGGTTTTTGTCCTGAGAACTAGAATCAAACCTTCAGATAAAAAGGATATAAATTCATCCTTTCAAATACTTAATAATGAATAATGGTTTCAAGTAGAGAGAAATTGCAAAGTCTTTTTTAACAGGAAATTGTGTCATACAGGCATGTTCATTTGTGGGCATGGGGGATACCGGGTAAATCTAGTGCTGTCTTCAATTTCCGTAGATTTTACTTATCAGTATAGGTATAATCAGTATAGCTTTTTATTAAGATAGCAGGTATAATAAGTATAGCTGTATTAGGGGAGCAGGTATAATCAGTATAGCTATATTAGGGGAGCAGGTATAATCAGTACAGCTGTATTAAGAGAACATGTATAATCAGTACAGCTGTATTAAGAGAACAGGTATAATCAGTACAGCTGTATTAAGAGAATAGGTATTATCAGTACAGCTGTTTTAAGAGGATAGGTATAATCAGTACAGCTGTATTAAGAGAACAGGTATAATCAGTACAGCTGTATTAAGAGAACAGGTATAATGATGCTATCTTTCGGGTCAGATTCACTTATGATGACACAACCCAACGTGTACTGAAGCCTGTTTTGACATGATTTTACAATTTGTGTGGAATAATGTTTACAATTCCAAAATTCTCTAAATATTAACCTTTACTTGTTCTGGAGTCCATCTTTCAGCAGAATCTGCTGCTGAGTAAGATTTCTAAGCAGGTTTATGTGAGAACTTCTAAACACTATCATATGTGCAATTGACTTGTCAGTGTCTTAGTCCCGGGAATTATGAATCAACTCAAAAGACTTCATTTGTGGTGGGGGGTGTATATCTCTGTTTTCCAATTTACTTCAGATTTTAAATGTTAAAAGTTAAGTTGTATTTTGAGAACAGCTATAATGATGCCATCTTTCGGGTCAGATTCACTATAAATGATGAAACAACCCAACGTGTACTGAAGCTTGTTTTCACTTAATTTTATATATATAATATTAATGCAGTTCTTAATATCGAAATATCAAAGACTTTGGGGAGGGGGGAGATAACGCAAGAGATTAAGGAAAAGAGAAAAAAGCCAACTTCTCAGAAAGGAAAACTGCTGTTGGTTATTTGCAAACATATATGATGGACTATGCAAATGTTATGATGATCTGTTACAGGTATGGTCCACCCATAAGGACAGAGTATCGCCTCATCGTGGAGAACCTTTCATCTCGAGTCAGTTGGCAGGTAGGTCAGGCAATCAAAGCTGGTCAGTACCAGTATATCTAATGATATGCAGAACTTCTCATATATACTTTATATTTATTTTTAATGTGTTGAAGGAATAGGTCAGTACCAGGAGTAATTTCCACAACTGTCTGAAAATCTTTTATTCTTTCTTATTTTTATTGACAAATCAAAAGGTCGTTTTGAAATATTTACAATGTTTCTTTGATATCTGCTTGTTATGTGGTTTGGGATAAAATACATAATGCATGATGGTTATTATGGGCATATGGTAGTTTCCCCTTTTCTTATTTGATTCTCGGCCACATCTCTAGTTTTGCAATACATTTCCTGCAGAATCATCTTCTCCTTTCTGAAATTACATCTGCTTTGAAATATCATATGCTGTCGATAAAAAAAAAGGGATTGGAGAAGTTGGTTTTGCAAGTTTCAACCCTGTTCTTTAAAGTTATAAAGAAAAACAATGTGCTGTAGATCCTGGTTTCCCTCATCATACTTGTACAAGACTTCATTTATACCTGACTAGTGTCCAGTTAAATGAAGCTGTGGTGTAGGGTTTGTCGTCATTATAATTAAATTCTGCTACTGTTCCATAATTTGAAAAGAAAAAACAAATACCGTATTAGTTCCGATAATAGCTGATGCTCAAATAACTGCCACCTATCCTTGAAGCAAATTTATTTTTTTGCTATTTTCAACTTAAATATACCCAATAATCACCCATGAATCCCTTTGTGGCACAAGTTTCTTCATGAATCAATGCAACCAAGAATTAGCCTTTGTTAATTTTGATGGTGCTCTTCCTTTTATCTAGTTCAGCTACAAATACTTTGAGCACAAGGTATTTAGATGACCCACCTTTATGTACACAAAGCCCAGATAACAACAGTGTTGTTAGCCCAAGGAAATGTCTATGATAGTTTGGCTGTCGGTACACAGATTTGCACCTGTACTTGATTACTAAGTGCATTGTACTTGAAGAAACACTTGCAATGAGCATATGCGCTTGTCTTGAATTATGTCGGGTCCATTTCATGGGACGTTAATCAGATGTAGCCGCATATACTGCCTACCTAGAAACACCTTTTTAAGATTGATACACACAATATACATTACCAAAAGAAAGTAAAAAATTGTGCTTTCATTATTTCATTCTGTTGGTTTATATAAATTTATATAGATAGTGGATCAATCTGAAAATGTAATAACAACTGGTGACAGTTTTAAAATGGCACTTCTAAGAAGATGCTTGGCTTTGAACATAGGAGTTAAGTCTGATATGTGAACTAAACAACAGGTAAGACATGCTTTTGCAATGCATTTTTAGTTTGCCAGGACAGGTGCAATTCTGTGTACAAACCCATACACTTGGACTCGAACACTGTTTGGATCAATCCTTTGCTAAACTTGACATTTTCTCCTTATACTAAGACCAAACCACAGTCTGTACAAAAAAAAAATCTTTTAAATCATTCCTTTATTGCAAACCCCATACTCTCTTTTTTTCATGTTTTCAGATAATCACCTGAGCAATTATCAGAATCAATACGGTATAAAAAAAGTTTAAATTGAATTTGTTAGATAGCTTAGCATTTAGTTAATTTGACCAGTTATTTTCATGGTGAAATTAAAATTAAAAATATTACCAAATGAGTTGTTATGCCCTAGGGAAACTTTCTTACTAGTGATCTAGATAAAGTTAGTGTCTCTCAAGAAATGATCTGAAATGGTGATGTGTGGTTTAAATTTTTGTTATGTAGGCTTTTGAGAAAAAAATTGCTATCAAAGCAACCCCCTCCTCCTAAAAAAAAAAAGAGGAAAATTTTTTTAAACCATTAGTAATTTTAAACTGGTATTGTCTTCTCTCATAAGCACACATCCTCTAAGATGAGGTAGCTGACGAACCATGAAAGACGAGGGTCTGATCTGACTCCCATAAAGTGTTTGAGAGATGAAGGTTCCTTCAGGTCGATCACACACATTGCTTGCTTGATGGGGCACACATCCCTGAAAGATGTCGGTCTGATGTCAGAGGGGGTTCCACTCGGTCAATGAGGCTCCCAAGGGTCATTCCCAATTTGCTTGGTCGATTGATGCTGGCTGAACCGTGCATATCCTACTATCGTCCATGGACGGGCGATAGGGTTAGATTTCAGATGTGATCAAAATCAGGGGGACCAAGGACTGGCATTACTGTACCAGGGTTAGCTAACTTAGTAGGCTCGACACAGACGGTCGTGCTGGAAATCTAGGTAGTGCTGCACTAGACGGGCTGGACCCGCAACTATCCTGTAGGGTACAAAACAAAAGCACTAGCCAAGAGAATGATGAGAAAATAGCAGGTTGCCTTGAGGTAATGTTAACAAGATAACTTTGTTCAGCTCGCTTGTAAGATAATCATGAAATGCTGATGCATATCAACATCATTCAAAAAAAATTTACTTCAAAAAAAAATATCACTTTTGTCCTCAAGGTTCTGTTTTAAAGATAGTGTTGGTATATATGTATCAACAAAATAAAAAAGTGATAAAAGATGTTATCATGATGTACTAAAGCAACTGTGTTCGATATCTGGGACCCATCTCTTTACTGTGAGGAAGACTACAAGTGTAAAACAAGAGTTGGTAGAGAATTCCAAAACAATCTTGGGTTAAACTTCACCCTTAGCCGAAGCCAGAACTCGTCTTGGAGGTTAGATTAGTGTTGTCATGTCATTCCTATGCTTGGTAAGTATGAGTTTCTTCCTGGGTTTATTGTGATCTCACCAGCCTATTCTCAATTGGGAACATTTTATGGGTAAGTATAGGAGGAGGATTCTCACACTGTTGGAGAATGGACAGGCTGAAGACTGGGTAAAACATTTTATTCGGGATTTTCTTATCGGTTTCCTATTTGTTTCTTCTTATTCAGCCTCTCTGCTGTTTTGCACATTATTCTTACTGTTTGCTTCATTTGCTGTACTTGAAGGACCTGAAAGACTACATGAGACAAGCAGGAGAAGTCACATATGCTGATGCCCACAAACAGCACAAAAATGAAGGGTAAGTTGAAGCAAATTCAGATTGCAAGTCAAATTCTAAAGATGGCAACTATTTGCCTTGATTTTTGTCTCGCTGCCACGAAGTGAAAGCGAGACATAGGTGTTGCTTTTCTGGCATTGTCAACATTAAGTTTTGTGTTTAAGTTAGTTTTTCTTAAGGAATAAGAGCTCCACCAACCAAATTTAGACTAGATACATCTTCAGGAAGTTCATCTCAGCCCATGCATGAAATGCTAGATGTGCCCACCTTTCCTGGTCCCTTGACTTCGTCAGCATCTCCATCTACATTAAGTTTTTGCATTGGAAATTTAATGGTCACAGCAGGGCATAGGCGAGACATAAATTTGAATGGCTAATTTTATATTGCTGCCTGTCATTCCTGTTCAGAGGATTTTCTTGTCACTCAGTGCTGACCTTTACTACATACCACCTACTCATTGTCAAATTATTATTTTCCTGTGAAAGTAGACTTCCCTACATGGTATTAAAAATTCATGATTGAAATGAGTAAATTTTCAAAACAAAGTGGCCTTCAATGATTTACCCATTTTGTAATATGTATTATTGTGTGAACATTGCTTTCGGATATAACCTTTGGTTTTGATGTTCAGTATTAGAATTTCTTGATAATTGTTGCCTATTTTATGATTTGATACAGTGTGGTGGAGTTTTCTCAGTATGGAGACATGAGGAACGCCTTGGAAAAGTTAGACAACACTGAAATCAATGGTAGGAAGATCAAGCTGGTGGAGGATAAGCCTAGACGCAGCAGCAGGAGAAGGTCAGTACTTGTTCTGTGATCATGATCAGGATATTTGAGTTGTCTCCATTGTCATGAAGTAGAGTAAACTAACAGACTTTTATTTGTAAGTTTCAATGCTGTTGTAGACCCTCAGCTGACTAACAAGATTTGTATTCTATTGCAATAGTACATAGTTTGTTTCCTACTATCCCAAACTACCCCATGCTTCTGATTCCAAGGCTTCGACATTTGGGGGTACCTTTATTATAAATATTTGTTGTGCATTTATGATTAAGCTATTTATTTGTGGAACATAACATTATATCTAATGTTCTGATGTATGTTGAATCTTTGCAGCCGAACCAGGAGTAGATCAAGGTCACCAAGTAGATCTAGATCAAGGTCACGCAGCAGGTCAAGGTCAAGGAGCAGGAGGAGTCGCAGTCGCAGCAGGAGTAGTCGAAGAAGCCGCAGCAGGAGTAAGCACAGCAAATCCAGATCTAGGTCTAGGTCCAGGTCCAGGTCCAAGTCAGAACCCCGCAAGTCTATGTCAAGGTCAAAGTCGAGGTCAAAATCCCCAATGGAAAATGGGGCAATTGTACAGCAAAAGGAATGAGAAAAAGTGACAGTGGTGTGTTCAGGAATATGGACAGATATATAGTCAGACACCTTGGTTAGACAGCTGCATGACTTGTGTTGGGACTAATAAGACAGTACGCTAATCATGTCGCGCCATGTTTTCTTAATTATGTTTTTAATCATTTCATGTTCCATTGACATTCATTCATCATTTTAGATATGCTTGACACTATTTTTACAATTGGCTACATACAACGATTGTGATATGGTCAGCAGCTGTTGTTTGAAACAATAGTCAGTTAAATGTATTCTTGTATGAAACCCATCATTGACTCAGTGTGGACGTTTTTTGTATGTGTCTTAAAGAATGTAAATCGTAACATGTTGGATCTAATAAATATTTTTTTGTTTCAACATATCATTTGTTGTGACAAACTTCACTTTTTTTCTGTCTTTTCTTTTATATGTTAAACTTGCAATTGTGTTTCATAAGTATCTTTTCTTCAAACTGAAGTCTGACAACAGAATCTGTGAATAATGACTCCACAGATTTCCTTGCTTGTTAGCTAAATAAGTATTGTTTATGCATTTATAATTGCAAAGAAACCATCTCTTGAATCAAATTGTGGACAAAGTGCTGAAAATCAAAACTCTGGACATCCCCACAACTCAGAAGTTTATGATACTGACGCCAAACACTGAAGAAGTTTCTGGTCTGCAGAAAATTTTTATCCAAAACAAATGCACATAATGTTGAGGTAGTGCTCTTTGCCTTCTACACCATAATTGATTGAAAATGTTCACAGAACCCAATTTTTATCCCGAGTGCCAAAAGTATGTACCAGGATTTTTTCTTAACATTATGTTCATCCTGACATAAGTGTACTACTTGTTAATATAGAAATTATCAAAGTTTGGGGACTAGGGATTATCTACCTCAAGTTGACGCATCACTGCATAAATGCAAATTTGTGTAGCCGATACTAGAGGGTCATTTTTTATGCATCAATGACCAAGCAAGACAGAAAATGGTTAATATGAATAACCGAAAAAATAAGCCTTATAAAATAGTGTGTTAGATTTTTAATGAATATTAAATCACAACTCGTTGGATATCCTCATTATATCCAACAATAAGAGTTTACAGTGTGCACTTGAAGTTCTGTCATCCATCAAGTATATTGTGCTTAACTTTAACATGCAGACATTATTAATAATTGAAAGTAATCTGAAAAATGTGTTCCTATTCAAGACCAGTTTTACCCACCAAACTTGGTAACTACACAGTATGCTCACCACTTTACGTTAACACCAACAAAACAGGACGCTCATGTGAACAATGACACTATGCAGGGCTGAAATAATTTAAACCAAAATCAGATGAGACGAAACATCCACTCCACTGTGACATGAACACAATATGGGTCACTCGAACACTATACAATAAAACTCACAGGACCATTATCAGCTACCAAATGTATTGCCATTTAAAAGATCAATAACATCTACCGTAAGTTAATACTGGTACAGCTTCTGTTTTGATGAAGCATTTTGGCACCTGCGAACATGGATGTATATTACTGATATCTCCCCAGTCCTGTACGTTACCGTAATCTCCCCTTCCTAAAGTGCAATGGTATTCGGTTAACTAAACGGACATACACAGATTTCAATATTTTCCAAGTTTTAAAATCTATGCTGTCCAGCTATGGATGTTCTCAATATGTGTATTATAAAAAAAAACATTTGCAAAATACTGTGTCGATGAGATTTTACTGACTGTATAAAGACTGCTAGATGGTGATAAAGTATGTCTTCAAAAAGAAGATTGTGATAATCATGGGCTGCCCAGGTCAGATGAGCAAAGTTCCAATTAAATAATTCTTTGGTCTACAAACCTCTGTATTGTTTTCTGGGTTACGTGTGATAGAATAGAAATAGGTGATGATTAATAATTACTTTGGCAGACTTCATAACAAAGGATGTGATATTTAAATGATTGTAAAAGTGACAGAGTACCAGCATAATGTGTTATTTTTTTTTCCAACAGAAAAGAGCTTCAGGTTTTGAATATGTTTGCCGATATCATCTTCCATGCACAAATAATATAGCAATCAGTTACATACAATTTAACTTTGGGCCAAGTGATGTGAAATAATCAACCCTCAATTCATATTTTTGCGCAGAAACAAGCATCTCATTCATTAGTATTCTACACTCACACTATTTTATCATAGAGCTTGGAGCTTATCCATTGGGTGTCCAGTTTAATACCTGTAAACTAGTTCTAATCACAGCAACTGGGAAATTATTAACCCCAAAAATTAAATAATTGATACACAACCTCCTCACAAATGATATTCAAACAATGTCTTCATGAAAAACAAAAAGCCTTTGATATAAGTTAAAGATTTTTATTTCTATTTACTGATTCAAATTCATGATTTCACATTGATACACAAATGATTATCACAATACCTGCATAAGTTTCACAAGGAAAAAAGCATAGAAAAAAACAACGAACTGGCTACACTTGACATTGAATTCATGGCACAATAATAAGAGTGCTCCTCCCTTGATCTACATTGAACAGTAATAATGTGATCTAATTTAAAATTGAGACAGGAAAAATTGGGACTCATTTCGCACTTCAATTAGTGATAAAATCCACTCATTAATACTTCTCAGTCACAAACAAAGAGGATTTATTCCGTGTGCATTTCATATAATAATATTCGCAAAAGCAATCTTCAATGTCATATATATTTATAATACAAATAATTGGAACTGTATCTCATTAAATGTTGCCGACTGTGTCATGTTTGCTCTATCTGTTTACATCATAACTTATGAAAGCACCATTCATAGCCTCCCAAATATTTGAGATACATATGTTTTTCTATTTCAATCTCTATATATTCAGTGTATTTTAACTTGGAAGGAACTTTAATGGTCATCAGCCAAAAAAAGAGCTCTGTGGCTACCATGACAACATTCTCTGAAAATTCTGCATTCAACCCAATGGACTATGGAAAGCTTAAGAGATTAACCACAGGTGCAATCCCTTATTTGTGGATCAAACAACAATTGTTCTTTATAAGAATGATGTCAACAGTTTGTTTTTCATACAATTTTTAACTTAAATCGACCTCAAGATTGGTCAAAATATACAATTCTTTCCTTCAATCAGAAAAGTCTAAAACTTTACAAGCCTGCTTCAATGATGAAAATCCCTTTGAAAATAACGTCTTTCCCTCAATCAATCAAAATCTTCTGTACAGTTGGCAACATCCAAAGAGATCTAGTCTTTTTACTTATTTATTAATACACAAGTGAAAAACTCAACCGTTCGTTAACACTTCACAATCATACTGACCACACAACCTAATACTAACACTATATAAAGCTTTATCTCACTGGCCACAAAAGCCAACTACACAGTAATATGTAAATATACCATTAACATTTCATACCAATTGATGTTGTTCATATAGAGAATGATACATTTTCCAAATTTCTTATGGGAACGTGTTTTTTTTTCTTTCTATTTTCGAAGCAAATAATCCACAAAAGCAAATATTATTTTGATTATAGATTATTAAGTAATGTGAAAAAAATTTCAACTAGAACCTGGGTCCACAATATAAAACAGTATATATTATAGCATATACGGTCCCAGTTTGAAATGTTGTCAATTTTTTTTTTTAAATGATTTGATTATTCAGCAGGTGGTATCAGCTTGTAAAAGCAAAACAAATAAATTGTTCATTCAATAACATCAATAAACTTGTGTCAAATATCACAAAAAGGGTTAAATAGAAAACAGGAATATGTAAAGCGGTGGATAATATCAACAACCCTGGACAAGACAATTTAGCTATGTTGAAACTATGTTTCTACATGAATATATCACACACAATTAACTTCTTATTTCTACAACTTGTATGATTTGATAACTGTATGTATGTCACATACATACACATGCAGTAGAAATTGATCACCTCGACTCACAAGGGATCAAATACTCTTAAATCAAACAGATATTTGGTCCCCACCTATATACAGAGTGTACATATCATCCTTGTCTTTCATTTTCATAAACTTTGACACTTGAACCTGTAATTTTGACATTGACACCATTTTTCAAATCATAATTTAGAGAGTCCTGAAATTTGCTTTCTCTGTTGTTGTTTTTTTTTACAGTGTTGTTTTGTTATTTTCATCTATTTAATTGATATACATCCTGAACTATTCTGAAATCGAAAAAAAAATATTTTCAACAAATTTGAAATTGTTACAAAAAATATTTTTTTAAGGGATGGGGGGAGAGGAAAAACTCAGGTAAGCAATTTAAATCAATACAATGTGCCATCTAGTGTCACTTGTGAACCATAATATGCCTGTTGATCACAGTACCGAGGCTAATACACAACAAATATTAGCCAGTTATGTTAAAAAGGTTACATTCATAGATACACAGGTCATTCAAACAAACAGATGACTAGCAGACTCATGTCACCATCTCAATGTCCTTTCTAGAAAACACCTAATTAAACAGAACAAAAGTCAGATTTGGAAGTGTAGCTAGTGCTGAAATTTTATAGGGAGAGAAATCACAGTATGTGTAACTCACTACATAAATTAAAAAAAGTGTTGTGTGATGAAGATTTGAAACAACCTGAACCAGAAAGAAAAACAATACTGTACATTGTAGCTAATTTAAATAAACACCGGTACTAAACACAGTTGAACCTGATTAGATCATGGAACCTGACTTGTTTGTCTGTTCTACAGCATAATTTCTTTTAAATATAACAAAAAAATACTGTTAATGTATGAAGGGTTATCAGGTTAATTTATATTGCACTCTTCTTTGCATGTTCTTAAATGTTTACATGTGTTTTAATTAATTTTTACTTCAGAACTGAACTGACTGTCAATGGATTGTAAAATCCTAATTTTGTCAGAATAAAAACCTATGCATCTATGTTTGTGTATTTTACTGCAGTCTTGGATTTGTTACTTTATAATATAAATATTAGTTAATTCATTCCCTTGCATTTTTTATTATCTTAAGTAGGTTCAAACTCCTCCAGCCTGTACATGTAAACTTATTCTGGTAATTCAAATTTACACACGCCTGTATTAAATTACTATGTATCTGACAAATAGATTTGTATTAAATATTTTACTTTGTAACCATTCTGTAAGAGTACCACAGTTTCAGCTTACCATGTTAACAACAAAGCTCTTGTAACTATTGTACAAATGTGTGTGTTATTTTCAGACATAAATGACCATATGCAATCTTTAATCTAAGGGAGATAATAAAAAATAAATTTAAATGCTTATTTTTTTCAATAATTAATTATTATATCACTTTCATTAATTAGACAATCTTCGTAACTTCTTTATATATATAAATAGATATAATTTATATGAATATTCATGGAAATGATTTTTGATAAAGCATACATATTGACATGGACACATACACTGGAATATGCTTATAATACTTCTCTTTTTTTTAATTAAATATTAAGAAAGGACTCCACATACATTATAAATTGTTTGGTATAATATAACTTATATTCTTTTCTTGATTACCGTATTGATTACGAAACATACAGGATTTCCACAACACCAAGAAATTAATACAAAGCTCTTAATATAGTACTTGTAAGATTTGATTAACTATATCTATACTTGCAGAATGTGTGTGCGTAATTTGATAAATTATTGGGCTAACAACGCCACACATTAACCCAAGCATCACCTTACAAACAACATGGTTATTCTAAAACGCAGGTGTAAAAACATATGAAATATCTAGCATATAAAAAAGTGTTAAATCAATGTCAATCAAAAGTTTGATTTCTTGAAGACCGAGTATCATATACTAATATTAATCAAATTACTGCTGCACAAAGATATGATACTTATTTGCACATTGCCCATATATGTATAGATATATATATATATATACACACGTACAGTAGGTAGCAATATAAAGCTAATTGACAATATTGTTATTGAATATCAAGTACATGTACAAAATGTATAATATATGTGTACAAATTATTTTTCACTCTACATAAAATATACAGTAAAACCTCGATATAATGCCTCTCACTTCATATGCCGCATAACTTACCCTAGATATTGTTATAATCACCCTTTTATTTGTCTTGTAAGATATATTGACAAACTTTGACAGTATAATGAGATTTGTAGTTTGACAGTATAAGAAGATTTTACTGTATACTGGCATAAACTCTCTACATGACAATAGTTGATACACACATAATATTATAGATACTTCACATTGCACAAATCCATATATAGTTCGTGCCAATACAGGGAGGGAAAATATGTACAAAACTTAATGGTATAATTCAACAGCCTCAACAAGCTTTACACTGACCCTGACACTTTGAATAAGATCAAGCATTACATTGATTCTGAAAATTATTTACCAGAACAAGCCTTTTGCTGACCATACAATTATTACAAAACAACCCTATGAAAAGCTAATCATCAGAAGAGTCTGACTTAATATTGGATCACAACAACATGTTCAGTTATAAGGAAATTCTGTCAGAATTTGTACCAGGATGAACTTGTTAGTTCAAGCTTTTACTAGGTAATTCCCTTTGCTTTAAAACTGAAAAAAAACATGACTATATAACAGATGAAGCATAATGCCCAATAGTGTCAATATATGTATTTCGTTACTATTTTTAGGACTTAAAAATATTATTTTGTATGCGTCTGCTAGGTATCAAACCTCGGTCGTCTGGTTTACTAGCTCTAATAAATGAGTTCAAGAGAAACTCTCTCTACCAGAGTCAGCAAGAAGCATCTTGTAGTTGACAAGGGTGACATACTCCCCCTTCAGGAATGAACTTATTCAGAGCTTTCCAAGGACAACAGCAGTGCTTATGAGAGCTAGGCTGTGTATTTTTGTCGATAATTCACGAGTCCCTACATGGACACCAGAGTAACAGAGATCATTAATTTTCAATGCCTCTGTTTGAGACCTTACCCAAGATCACTAAATTTTTTTTTCAGTCTGAAGATCTACTAATGGCTACAAAATATCTAAAACTAGATACTCTAAAGCAGAGTCTGTAGAAAGCGGCTTGTATTTTACCAAAGTGACATATATACACCTTCCCGTCCAATATCTTCCAGTTATCATTAATAACTTAACCTTTATACTTTGTCTACAAGGCCACAACTCATCTAGGAATTTGAATGCTACATAATAATATTGGATAATAATAAATTGACAGTTATGATGTTTGATAATGGCTTCAATGCTGATGGTGCTTGTGGTTCTATGCTTTGCGGGACTAGATTTCAAATGTATGACAAAGCGTGATGGATAGATGTAATGACCTAAATAGTAAATCGCCAATCCTAGCTTGCCTATATTGCTAATACAGCCGTATACGACTTCATTCTAAAGACATGTAAGGTCCTATGTTTACAGAAGAACAAGAGCATGTCGAACTGAGAAAGTATGGAGAAGTCAATCCATTTCTACGGTAATTATTTAAAATTTGATATTTCAAACATGACTGACAAAGCCAAACACATGATCCTTGAATCCGAACCCTGATCTCCTATTCTCACTGGAACAAGCAAGTTCTTTTATATCTTAAGAAATTCCTTTGCTAGCATACCAAAGTGCATTCTAAATGAAACATTTTTCCTACCTCACATTTTGAAGTCCTTGGCTATAGTGAGATGAGTTTTGTCATACGAGCGATGTATCTGGTACTTGATTACGAAAGTTCAACTAGAGTTACTACATTAAAAATTATGAGAAAAAGAAGATGAGATCTAATTAAGCACTTCAAACTGTAATTCTGCCTCAATAAGATATTTTCCAGTGCCCTTTGCTCTAGCCAATTAGAAGAAAGCCTTTTGAGTGTTACATACAGGCTGAATAAAATATTGATTCATTTATTCGAGAAAAAAAAATGAAAGAAAATGGTCTTTGAAACACCATCATACTGACTTTTACAATGCTTCTGGTGAAAATGCTAATAATGTACAATTATTGTACAATTCTGCTTACAGAATGATTTGTATACTGTGAATACTTAATTTGTATGTACAAACAATATGTTTTGTCTACACAATAATATAGTGCACAATGAATGCTTGTATATACAGGATGCATGGGAAGCTGAATATGTTTGCTGAGCTGCCATGAAAACAACATTACACAAGTCACGCTGAAGTGCTCCAGAGGTCAAAACAAAAATTGAGAAAACGCTGTTGGCAGTGTCACAGAAACCATGGCTGTATATACAAAATGGCTAGGCATGTAACATATTGGTTGCTCGTCTCATCCTCACAGCTCTTATGTCGGGCAGAGAACTGAAACAAATTAAAAGGAACTATAAGGCAAGTCAAATGACCAAGTAAACATGATATGAATGCGCAGTGACATCAAAATTTCTACAGACAAGTTTTTCATATTTGCATTGATTCTGATGTAACAGTTATTATTATTATTATATGCTTAACGGCCCATCAACACAGGACTGCTCATTACGGCCAACAAATGGTCGAAAATAAACAATGCAAAATAATATTAAAAGTGGCTATGATGAACAGAAACTAGAGCTCAAATAATATAACAGAACATGTCATTTATGTTTTTGAACGCTATCTGAATGACAAATTTTGATTAACATTTTTGTATATTTGTATAACCTGTACACAGTACTTGTTTGAAGTCTGAACATTTATTCTCCTACA
>JAULCA010168831.1:8039-21282 GCA_032360845.1 Crassadoma gigantea | reverse complement strand
CACTGCAGCACATACTGGAGGACAACATCCAGATATAAGTGGTATTCACTGCAGCACATACTGGAGGACAACATCCAGATATAAGTGGTATTCACTGCAGCACATACTTAATGACAACATCCAGATGTAGTGGTGTACACTGCAGCACATTGTCTTCACAGGTTCAACTGTCCCAGTGTGTTGTATTGATGGCGTGGAAGAGTTTCAGTGTAAATGTTCGTGTTACTTAATGTTAAGTTTATCAAATGTTCAGTGTTCCTAAAATTGTTAGTAAATACTTATAATATAACCAGTTAAATTACATGTATTTCACCGCCATCTTAAAATTAGTTAATACAATTTTATATCAGGTACAATCACTTCATTTATATGTATATCTCTTTTCAGTACATAGTATCGTCGAATTAATTAACACAAATCATTGAGTACACGGTACATTCTGTTCAGTTAATACAAATAAGTATGTGAGATGTCAACGTAAGGTAAATGACAAAACTAAAATAATCCATTCCCTTCAACTGAGTTTAATGGTGATGTTTCAGTCCTTCAGTACATTCACGAGAGTTAAGTTGTAAGGTTTTGGTATTTCATAACGTTACGTTAGTTAGGTAACTGACACCAGTGTCAGAGTCAGTTCATTGACATCCAATCAGGATTTATATACGTTTAAGTTAGTAAATAGAAATATATTAACTTAGTCAATACATGCAAAAATGTAAATGGCACAGTTTCAGTATTCATGGACCTTAAGCTTTCCAAGTAAGTAAACCGGCACAGCTGCTGTTGACACCATGGAAGATTGTTCAATAAGCATTGCTTAAATGGATTGTTTAATAATAAAGGTTGAAATAGTTTTGACACGGTGAGCAATTTTCCTTGTATGAAAGTACAATATTTTACGGTTAAAATATCATTTGGTCTCTACTGTTTCTGTTCGCAATGTTTACCTTTATGTTGCATAGCTTATTTTGATGATAATGTAACATTTCATCGGGTGATATAAACACCAGCTTAAAAAGCTCAATTAGTCACAACTCACCAGTACAAAATCGACAAATCAAAATGAAAATAGCAACATGAGCCGTCACACCGTCAACAAAAACCAACAACGGGAACCAAAGGCATGTTATTAAAAAACAGAAATACCATCAAACAATTAACAACCACAGGAACGCGAATTATACCATCAAAAATAATACTCAAAAGGAACCAGAGAAACACCAAAAAAAAAAAAAAAAAAACATATCAACAAATAATATTATCACCACAAATCACAAAAATAGCTTCCAGAGTACACAAAACATCACCAAACAATGAAAAACAACAGAAACTAGAGATATACTACCAAAAGCACATCAAAACAAACTTCCAATAAACAAGAACAGGAACTAGAAATATTTGGGGCAAAAAATCCTCATGGAACCAAAAATATATCAATAAAAACTTAAATCATGTCACAAAAAAAACAATAAATAAGGAATTAGAGTACACGTATTACCGCAAATAAACAACAACAGGAATAAGAGTCATGACGCTTTATTTACACTACAAGATCAGTACATCTTCATAAGATTTGAGTGATTGGTATCATATATATAAGCAAAGGTACAGAATAAACAGCCGTTCTCTAAAAATGGATTTTGTACGTGTGAACACGGTTTGTATATGATCCATGGGCACATTAATCGTTATGTAAATCAATGAATACCAGAGGCTAGCTGGACAGATGAACTGTTTGATGTTAACGTTCCCTTACAACGCTATAATTATCCTCAATGCTGACTGGGCTTTCTGTTTTTTCCGACATCTACAATAATTCACCCCTGTATAGTTATGACTTCCGGCGGTACCCATTAACCCATGCAGGCCACCATCGGAGAGTATTTATGAAATCGGATAGGAAATAAGCTGTATCAAAACTCTATACAACTAACCAAGTCATCGATCTGAGCGACGGGAGGGATTCAGATTATATCAAACTCGCGAAGCGTACTTCCTGTTGGAGCACTATGGTACGATAACTGTATTGTCTGTTGTGGAAATGGTTCGACCGGTGCCATTTATACACTTTCCTGTGAGCGAAGGCATTTGTAAATGTATTGACATGATATTGAATCGCCGAATATAGTGTGATATGATTTTTGTTTGAAGCTGTAATCAGCTTAACATCAATTATTTATTGATACACCTTAGGAGCTATTGATGACAATACAATGTATTCCGAGAAAACAAACATAGTTAGCACACTGTCAGTGTGGTTAAAATGATATAGAGGAAATATATGAAGTGTCTTATTTGTCTTATTAATCTATAACAAATGCCTTTTTCTAGTCCATAACCATTGTAGCAAAACCGTTCCACGTAAAAATACCGTGAAAATAGTTCAGTAAGTTTGAATACTAGATTTTTTTATCCCCTTTGCATGCCAGTTAAGATATCAATAAATCGAAATAGTTCACAATTGATTTGTCTTAAGGAAAGCTCTCTTATCACTAAAACGTTGTAATTATCAGACCATCTGCGTGTCCATAGCATTAGTAAACCAACACAACCTTTGGTAAAATTGCTTCACACATTGCTTTTTATTAAGTTCCTTTTGCCAAGGAAAATAAAAACACTTTCATTCAGGAGGCTGTATCATAGAAGTTAAAAATTAATACGAAAAGAAAGCAGGATGAACTCAAAACACCGAAACAAAGGGAAACATATAATAAACCGAATCGATACCCTGAAAGAGACATGTGAAATGCACAAAACATTAATGAAGTTTTATGTGAGCAATTAAAACTTGACAACAAGCTTTCTTTTTTATTACCATGTTACCACCAATGATAACTACAGTTTGTTATTGCTGGGTCAGTGGAGGAAAAGAGTTGGAAGAAAATATATATGAACAAATGTTTTGCATCCTTAGCGTGCAATGACCTCGGTTAAGTCTTCCGATTCAATAAAACATATGCATATTAATCTCAGCCCAAGACAACACACGTAAGAAGGCAGGTATTCTTTTTTTATACGTGCATTCATATCGGGTTTTATATAAGATGAATCATCCCAAACGAGTGAGGAATATCTAATATTTTACATCTTACTGTTATGTTTTGACCTGTGTCCTTTTCATCTCAATGTACTCAACATAGACTGGTTCCATTGCATGTTAAACTACAAACATGCAGTCTCACTTTGACTGACATCTGGTTTCGTCTGATACAAATATAGTATTCTACATAGCAACTTTTTCCTAATGAAATATTTTTGATATTTCATAAGTCTTTTATTTTTTTGAGACTTTGTATAGATCACCATCCGTAGCACTGTGATTGATCAAATACGTAGGTCAAGAACATCACTACACAGCAAGTAACAGTCCATTGTTTCTTTCCTACTTTGTCATTCACATCTTATATAGGTCCATTATTTCTTCTGTGTAATCAATCATCACAGACGACCTATGAATATGTAATAACAATAAAACCAAACAAGCATGAATGTTAGCTGACAAGCCACTTATGTTCATTAATAAGGATAAAATGAGTTCGTTGGACAATTCCAGCATTTAATTGCCTGCTATCAAGTGCCGCAGTCCTTTGAACTTAACAGCATAACAGGTAAGTAGGATAACATATGACAGTGTTATGGCTTACTCCCTTCATTTCTGTTTACTGTTATCAAAAGACCATAACGCTGTACAAAATGCAGTTTAACGACTGTTTGATATTGTATCTGTTCAGATTTGAGGTAAAATTGCAATATTGGTAAATGGTTACAACTAGCATCGCCATGAAATATGAGAACGTGATAACAATATGTAACCATTCAAATTATGTCACAGCGGTTTGGTTGCTGCCGTGTCAAATTGCTTAAGGACAAAATCCACAAAATTCTTCATCAAGTTTAAATTAACGTCAAAAAGCTTTTTGATCAAGTAGCTTTATATACTATATTTTCCTGCAATTCCATTAAACAACTTGCATAAGCTTAATGAAACTGTCGTACCATTACTATAATTATCTACTCATTTATATACATCGTTATGTTTCTTCCCCAAGATGTATTTTTTTTCACTTGTCTTCGGCATTTCAAGGTCCTTATAAAAAGTTGAATTGGTATCTTCATTGATGCAGTGTTAAAAGTACGTGATTACTCCTTGTATATTTGTCACTCTACGTACGCCGTAACACTTTTGATAGACTCATGCTGTTACATACGTGACAATAAAGTCTCAAAAGAAAATAAATATGCTTTTTTTCAATTTTATTTTTTCTATTAACAGTTATTTTCCTACCAAGTGATAAGCTTGATGAGGGTACCGATAAGATCAACAACACACATTAACGTATTCACCCACACATGCCATGCTTGTTCTGTGCCACTACAAAGCTCTATTCGTGAACGTTAAATTAAAGGGTACAATCGATAGACAGGTCCAGTGTAAATTTAAATCACTTCAATTAAACACTAAAAAAATCTGATAAGCAATTGTTTATGATTCGCAGAAAAAAAAGAAGACGATAGAAAATGATTGATAGATAAAGTGCTGTTTTCGTTAGAAAATGATTAAATGATAACCATATTTCATTGTTGACTTTGCAAACATTTTTCACAACCATGACATTTAAAAATTATGTAAAAATCATTATGATGCAAACAAAGACAAATCCGGTTGTAATGGAATGTATAGATCGCCTGGCCCGTCCGTACCGCTGTATGAACCCCTGGTAGGTACGTCATGAATACAAATTGATTACATCCACTTGGGAAACTTTTATACTGGTAATAATTACTATGCATTTTATGTGGACGATGTAAACCCGACGTCGTCAACCTCGCTTCATGTTGGATCATCGATTGGTAGGAGACTTCAGAGAGGCTCACTAATGGCTTTACGTATAATGCTAATATTTTATTTACCTTGATCTACCGACAACAACGGTGTTATCTACCCTTGTTGATCCGCACCGAGTTTGATTTATACATCACTCCTGTTTCGAGAAGCGGGTACTTTCGGGATAAGTGTTGATCTACTGGTTATAAAGGAAGTGAAGACAGGTTTACCTGCTTGGTGTTTACAGATCTACTTACGTCAGTACTAGGAGAGGGATCCAGTCAATATTGTCAACTGCCTTTCACCTAGTAGGTATGGCTTATAATACATAAATGGGTATACATGAATTTCGAAAACTGAATAAGGTAAGTGCTAGAATTTCATTTGTTTTAATACTGCAATTGATTTTACATACTCTTGATGTCATAGGTGTTTTGTTAAAATCACAATTGGATGATAAAAAAACATTTTTTCACAAAGTACTAAACATTATTTGATTGTCCTTGCAGCAAAATAATATTTATTGGTATTGTCTACGTAAGCGATCATCTATTAGAAGATTTTTTTCTTTAAATTAAATGTTTACTGTATTGAGGCTACCTTATGATATTTTTCTTCAATAACTATATTTGGTTTACATTGCTTTAAACAGTTTATCCTGTACTTCCTTCTGCAATTAGTCAGAATTCCTTACTTGATATAATACCGAACAGAAATACATGCTTCGGTACTTGTTAATTTTATTTCATTTTATTTTTTTGTTTTTAATCTGAACATCCCCAGATGGTGAAAATTGATTTAACTATTTTAATGCCTCCTTTGTTATCTTGTTTCGTTACTTTGTAACACATAAACTTGCCGTGTTACTATTTTTGTATTTTATACTGATCGTTTGATATATATTATGGTTAGCAAATAATTAATGCCCAACAAATGCAGTTATGATTTACTTTAATATACTTTCAGTCTTCTATTGCACATATATTAAACTTGTATTGTATACTATATGCCCATAGAGTAAAGAGTGGCTATAAAACTTAAACACTTTAATCACTTTGAAATAGTATATTTCTAAAATATATTTGTACTATATGACTCACACATGCTTAACATGCTTACTGTTCGTCCACTCCTGCCATTTGTACTATAAAATAAATATGTTTTTGTAGCACCGATCATTTCTTTTCAGAATTACATTAAACTAATGTGTTCAAGTTAATCTTAGTGTTTAGTGTAAGTTCTAGGCAAACTTGGGTTATAAAGTATACAAAATATGCGCATGAGGTCATATTAGTGAAATGATTTTAAATAGTCTATATGATTTTTATAGCATTGTGTTAGTATGTTAATCGACCAACCCCTTTGAAATTGGACAAACTGACCATTCGTCTCCTAATGGGTGGCACTCTTGACTATAATATATATTTACAGCCCTTGATAACATCGCCCTCTCCCATATGTATGTGAAGTACGCTCTCGTAATACAGCATTGTAAAATCATTTTACTGTATTTATTATTGATTATCCCCAAATCATATTTCATAAAATCCTTGTGAAATTGCAGCGACTTCCATATTGATATATAGACAACACATAACAAAAGAGAAAATATATTGAAATATATAGGTATATTATAAAGCGGTATTAAAACTAACAACCTTTGACAGCTTATATTTTAATTTCATTTAAAATGATTTAGTCACTGAAGACTTATGGTATCGATAGATCTTTTCTTAGAAACAAACACAGTTTTATTTGTGATCAAATAATTCAATAATAGTATAGTTGTTCCTTTTAGTTTACAGAAAAATCTTATGTAATAATCAAGTCATTTGTTTGCGGTCGATATTCCATTGCGTTAAAAGACATGCGGTCGATATGGAATATTGAACTTCGCCAGTTTGTACCATACAAGTGCGTATGCAATAGCCGGTTAAATGTTTGCAGCGCGGGGAAAGGTGGAGGGTATGATTCTCCCATGTTTTCTACTAAATGGTAATTTGAAAAGCAACCAATTGACAGGTTTGGCCATTTGAAACAGTTAAGGCTTCTGTTTGATATGATCTGTTTGGTGGTGACTCCTCAAACACCTCTGGTAATCCCATTGTCGGAATAATACGATCAGGTGGAGTGTCATGTCATCGTTTTAAGGCTATGACGTTTCTGCCATCTTGTAAGGGATATGACATATACGTACGATGACGCTTTAACGAGGCCCTTTATTAACCTAGTAATCTGTGGACACCATCTTTGTATGACTACAACTTGGTCGCAAGAATGCGTATTACAGTCAATGTTATATTTTCCAGTATACTAGGTGCATGATGTCATCCATCTATACAGGAATCAATATTTTCAATAGTATTATTATATAATCAATCATTTGTTCATCAAATTGTTCTTTGGGCACATGAAGTTTTATTATATTTTCATCATATTTTATTATCTTACCTTCTAAAATGGACATCTGGTGGTTAAATATGTAAACACATGACGTGCTTCCTTTGTATATATACTTGTTTAACGTTATCTAATTTAAGTTAATATTGTATAGATGATTTCTGATTAAATACCTTTATGAATATTCTATAAGTTTATCAAATTGGCCGTAAATATTTGTTTTACATGTTGAAATATACAACTTCTGAAACATAATCAATTCAATACAACATACCAGTTGTCTTCTTGAAAGGGTTATGGAAACGATATATGATTTTAGATTATAAACATATAGGATGACTCCATCCTTACCATTGCTAAGTCCAATTTAGTTTTAGATAAAAAGAAATTGAGGGAAACACTGTTAAATAATTTAACATAAATACATACTGATATATGCCCTTCAACATATCCATATCAGTAACTGATCCATTCCAGGTACGCCGAATCATCTGTTTGCACATTGTTCCATTAATGGCCAATAAGTAGCATGGATCGGATTGTGAAGAATGAACAGCAATAAGGAAAAGAGTGGAAAGGATTCAAATCTTAGTAAAGTCAAGGAGGAAAATGGCACTTACTATGGAGGAGAAATTGAGAAGAATACATGGAAAAGCGATGATAAATGGAAACCCGCCTTCATCACAGCGGGGGAGAGAAAGTTCACAGTGTTATCAGTCAAGGAGGAAGAACAAGAAAATGATATCCAACAGAATATAGAAATGGGAAATTCGCCTCCTCCGGAACCAACTCCAGAAATAGTTGATGGTATGTCAGAACATGCATCCACATTTCTGTCTTCCATTCATCTTAACATCTAGGGTGGTCGGGTGGCGCAGTAGATAGCACACTTGCCTTTCACAAAGGCGGCCGGGGTTCGATTCCCCGATAAAACATTAAAAAATATTGGGTCACCTTCCCGATCACGTGAGTTTGCTCCGGTAACTCGAATTTAACCCACAGATATACCCCCACGCACATATATCCAGATCATCAAGAGTTATTAGAATAAATGATAAAAGTTGTTTTATGATTGTTTTAAAACAGATAACTTTTATATTTCTACAACATCTAATGCATATCATTGAATCAATTTATATTTTAGCAGTGTTATGCCAAACGTTCTAAATGACTGTGCAATATCCTTCATTACAAGTAGTTGATAATGGTAAAAAAATTGTTTTTCTTCACAACAGATTTAGACTCCAGTATCTTTTCTACCGAGTCAGACATCATTTCCCCGCCTCCGTCCGTTAGTCTTTCACAGACAGTGTACACAAAGGCGTGCATCAAGCTAGGACTCATACCGTCAACGTATTTCTTCAAACACCTGACAGAGGTTGCCTTGGTTATGCCTCATCACGGGATAGGACCAAGAGGTGCAAAGGCTGTAGCCATAGCACTTGTAGTAAGTATTGTTTGAGATTGATAAATGAAAGAGAACTTTGTTTTTCAATATACATTTAATATTGGACGTTTTGAAAGACACTATAACGTCTTATCTGCACTGTAAGGTCAATAATGCAACATTAACGGTCAAATGCCGGCATCGGTCAAGTCAGTTCTTGAAATATGATTTACTGTGCACTCTATGTATGGCTATCTTGCTAAAAACATAATCGAAAGGAATTAAAGATAAATCATATCAGCTTTTCAATGTATACATATCATACATAAAACCATATATATATTTCGCATTTCCATTATGTATATCTGATTCTCCATTACATTTACATTCGTGCCATTTGTTTGAAATCAGAGAAAATATAATGCTACATTTCAATTTTGAATACCTAGCTCCTGTTGATTAAGAAATAAATTGTTCGATATAACATACATCTACGTGTATGTTATGTAATGATAACATAAGTTACGACAAAATCCTGGTACTCTAAGCATATTTTTTCAAAACATGATTTTATCTTAATTTAGTATAGAAGTACGCTCATTTATTTAAGTCAACATACTGAGGGAGTAAAGACATCGTAAATAGAGACGAATAAGTAAACACTTAATTATACACCGGGACATAATGGTCACATATTTGAATTATATCAATGGACCTTTGTTCAGGTAAACATTGTATGAAACAAGTTCGATTATCTACAATTGCCCACAATTATCATGAACGTCGTTCAAACAAGGCAAAGTATTATATGTAATGTGGGATATATTCATTTGTGTATTTGGAGCCTGGTTATTCATTTTTATATTTGGAGCCTGGTAAATGTACTCCAGGGCGTATTGCTGGGTACCGTTGTATGTTCCGGCTTATTAAAACTACGCAATAAATTAACGGTTTTATATTATAGACTCCCAGAAGGGTTATAGCTTCCTCTGCTTGATGTGGCAATAGAGATGAATCAAATAGTGCTTTTGTAGTTGTCAACGTTAAAAATATAGAAAGGAACAATAACAATATCCGAACTAAGGGTTTTACAAACATCCACTGGAACACCCAGGACCATTGTTAACGGACGATTTATTGAATATAGAGACAGCAGTGGTAATTTGTAGGTTGTGTGAGTTACTGTATTAGGGCTTGTCAATCACCTTTACGTAGTTATGCTGTGACGACAGTTCCTAGAAATCACACTTAGGAACATGCACGTGTATTACTTGACCATAATATTAACCATTTGGTAGACCCTCTACGCCAATGCACGTGCTTTAACAACATTCGCACATTTTTTTCTCTCATTTGAGATTACTTTTTCCTGTCTCTGAAAACTGCTTATTCTCCTGAATACACGATTTTGTCATTTTGCAAATTGATTTCCAAAATTTAGAAATGCATCCAACATTAAGCTGATAAAAATGGCTCCCTTACCAAGGCAATGAAATTTGCATAGTCATTAACCTTCTATTTGCTTGATAGCTTTGTGGCAGCGACGCAAAACTGGAGCATTTGTAAATTTAATCTTCTCCATTAGAATAAGTCAGTTGTTTTATGTACATTTGTTGTTTTGTTTCATGTTTTGTTTTTCAAATCTGATATTATTATAACCAAATTACTATGTGAAGAGAAAGTTGTTTTACGAAATCCTATTTGTCCTGTTAATTAATTCAAGCCAAACCAGACCATTCAGAAGCTCGACCTCTCCAGTAATGCCATTGGAAGCGAGGGTCTAGCCCATATACTCGACATGTTATCAGGCAACTCTTCGATCAAAGAGCTGGTGAGTATATCCTGATAACAATTATTTACCTCGTTGAAGAGCAACATAACGGTTTCCCGGCTGACTGTATCAAATAATTTGTACTCTTTTGTTTTGGCGTAATTATCGTTACGTTTGATAATATATTAGTTTGAGAAGGGTTTTGGTTCCGAAGGTGTACTTTGCAATAGTAGTTGGCATAAATATCAATAAATCTCTAACGTGTTTGCAGAGATATATATCGGATATCCAAATGTAAGTCATTTAATACTGAAAACCTCACGTGAGCAGAAATCGAAATAAGAGTAGACTATGTTTGCTAAAGAAAAAACAAACACGATGAACTAGATCAAATAAATTGGATATGTTCATGCAGTGCATTAGTCTTGACAATCACGGAAATGTATACATAACCAAAAACGGATATAATGTAGGAGGAATGGTAAACTGGTAGACACTGCGGCCATTAGATATTGATAACATTGATGTCCTGTGAATTATTAGTAATGCAATCATTTACAAAATAATATCAGCACCTTTATGTGTTCATATCAGAATATATCCGGAAATGAGTTGCTTTCGGCTGGTGCCAAAATGCTCAAAGAAGACTTGTCTTGCCATCGCTTCCTTACCAGTTTAGATATATCAGGTAACCAGCGTATTAAAACATCTTATTATTTGAAACATAAAAGTGGTGAGATATTTTTATAATTGGCAGTTTGCAAAGTAATGATGATCTGTTTAATTTCAAAATATAGGCTATGTTTGCCTGATCTTTAGATATGATCGATACATTTAATTGCATAGCATTAAGAATATAAATCATTTGTTCATTTTGTTGATTTACTGGTGCGACCTGATTGTTAATTAGTTGGACAGGCGGTCTGAATTACAGGATACAAGGTACACAATCTCCTCAGGATATGGAATAATTGAGGTTGTTCCCGAGTCTTTAAATAAAATCGAGATAAGCATTAAACACAAGCTGTCTAGTACGAGCCATTATCGTCACTGATTGCTGAAATAATAACCATCTACTATGACAACTTATCAAGACATTTGGTATTAGGTGTCAAAGTTGTCGATGTTTAATTGATCGAAAACGACATTGCGCTACGCCAAGTGTGACTATGCATTGATCGTCCTATTCGTCGCAGAAACACCAACGTCAGCATTGTAAAGCATTCATATCAAAACAATTGAACGTAACTTCGGCATTTGTCATTTTATGATGTTAACAAATACTATGTAAAAAGGTTTTATGAATACCTAAAGCTAGATACGTGACTTTTATCCGTTGATGTCATTGACACTTTGAGGTGAATTGAGAGTTATTCTAGTACACTTGTTGGCATTACAGCAAGTACATTATGTAATCGATATCCACTCCGCGTTAATAAGTCATATTTCTACACCATATCCGGTTCGGTAGGTTCTTTATATCCTCATTCACGTTTCTCCTCGCCCATGTTTCTATTCATATCACTATCGTTTTGAAGTATTAAAGCGTTTTCTGTATCAATTATTCCCAAATAAAAAAATATGTATATTTCAGACCGAAAGTTAGCCAATTAGCACCAATGAAAAGTGCTTTGCATTCAATGTCATCTTAAACTATTTTTCAGCTAATGGTTTCAATGAAAAGGACGCCGATGAAATAGCTGATTTGCTCATAGTAAGGTTCCTAGTATTACATAGCAAGTGTTCTAGCCAACGTGTTGTGTCATAGTACATTAACTCTACACAACAGCTGTTGAAGAATCAGATTGTGGTTAATGTCAATCGATCAACAGTGATGTGATTGAAATTAAAATAAGAAATCTTCCATAACAAATATGTTCATTAACAGGCTTTCATACAAACTGTAATGCATATAATTATGGTATTTATTTCATTAATTCCACACATGCATATGCATCATTTGTCTTTTATTGAATTGGTAGACAGATATTCTGTCTGTTTGGAAACATTCTTCATAATGTGAAATAACAGTTTATTGAATACTTGAGAAATCTATATATGAACACTGCTATTATATTTGTACACCTAGTATACAATAAAGTAATGTTAGTACTAAGGTAATCATAATTTTTGTAATAATTTAATATCAAATGCTTTGATACATGTAAATGTGCATTGACGTTTAAATTGACAGGACAATTCTAAGCTGAGGCACCTTTCTGTAGGGCACAACTCCTTTTCGGAAGGTGGAGGTGTTGCTTTTGGCAAAGCCTTGGGTAACTATCTATAAAATATTGTTTCAGAATATCTTGGTTAATACGAACATGTGTGAGGTTCAAAACTTCTATCTATATGTTTAAATTTCAACGTAGTTTTGCTGTTTCCTATTTGTATTGTTTATTTTCCAACTTTGATTTGGTGGACGCATTTGTTTTAATTACATTAACTTATGGTAGAACTTAGAAATAATGAATATATATAGGTCATTGACCATTCTACAGATTCAAGAAATAGTGTACATGGCATCAGTGTTTTGTTTTTTATTAAGTTTTAATCAATTTGATGTAAAATGAATCTACAAATATAAATATGTGTTCTCTTTGATATATTCCAGAGGAAAATTCAAGTCTTCAGTCACTAGATTTGCGATGGAATCACCTTCGACAAACCGGTGCTGTTTCTATATGCTGGGGTCTATACGTACGTGATTAATTTGTGTTTAACGTATTAAATATATGCAATATATGAAAAACAAACAAGCTGCTGAATCACCCAATTGGGAAATTCTACGCAAAACAGGAAGCAATCTGTCTATAACTCAATTAACTTATCGTTATTTTCTTTGTTTAGAAAGTTGGGT
>JAULCA010168498.1:0-14754 GCA_032360845.1 Crassadoma gigantea | reverse complement strand
TTATACTCCACCTGGGTTGTTGGAGTTGTGTGGGCAGGAGAAAAACACTTTCTCTAATATCCATGCTTACGCCGCCGGGGATCGAACCCCGGCCGGCTGTGTGGAAGGCCGGAGTGTTAACCACTCGACCAATCCGCCCAATGTCGAAATCCACTTGAATGAAATAATACAAAAAAAGATTGATTTTTTTAAAATAGGAACTCAATATACATTATTATGCTTCACCCCTCTAGATCTTTTCCCAGGAGGATCGTATCGGTGAATTTGATAAACATCCCCTTTACTTGTACTAGACATAGACTTTTATTTAACTTAATGTCTCTAGCTCTGTACTAGAGTTATCTTTTAAACAAGACAATTATTGTCCCCCAGCGAATGTGAAATGCACAGTTTGACAGGCAAGTATGCTTCTTCTTCAATGCAAGTGAACCCATGTGCCAAGCAAGAAGTTCCAGTAACTAGTAATGTAGGAGATAGAGCTCGGACAAACTTTTTCTTTGATGTAGGTGAAAGGTCAAAATGTAGGACAGTGTGTCCTACTTTTAATACATGACAAAAACCTCACCAAGATGAACATACACACCAAGTATGAAGTGCCAGTGACTAGTAGTGTAGGAGATTGTGCCGGACAAGATAGGGGAAAGACAGACATAACACAAAACTATAGTCCCCCCGCCCAGGGACTAGTAATGACTAAACCCCTTTTTGGAGCCAAACAATATGTCCCTTTGGGGACCATACCTTTTATTAATGCAACATTGAAATAATCTGGTTGAGATCCAGGGATGCCTGAACACTAAATTAAGTCAAAATCTCTTTATTGGTAATCAAGGAGTAAGTAGTGTTTTCAAGATTTACCCATACTTTATTTTTTTACCCCTCTAGGCAGAACATCATTCAAGCAAATTCAATACCCTTGATGATTGAATTGATTATTGCCAAATGCAGTCCCTTGATCTACAAATGATCATTGCCAAATTCAGTAAAGTTCTTTTAAATAGTAGTTGTGACAGATGACAGTTGCTACACAACGGTATTGAGTTCCCTTCGAGGGGTTGGTGGGGGCATTGCAATTTCATTTTTGTTTGTTTCTAGTTACCTACCCCACAGTTTTTGGGCCTACTCTAAACTTTTTCGGGACAATTTTCAAGAAAGCATTAATCAAGTCAAAATGACTCTCCTATATAAATCTTATTAAAAAAATAATAACAATTACCTGCTCTGATTTTTTTCAGAACTATAACAGGAAACAAATATGTTTTGTTGTTTGGCCTTAACCAGTTAACTACACATGAGAAAAATTAAAACATGTGTCGGGCAATTTATGTGATAACAATACATTACTTGGTTTAGGATCCATCGTCGAGACAGTAAAACTGGGTCACTCGCTGTCGTCTTGCTGTCCCGTTCAGTCGTTGTTTAATTTTTGTTTCCAACTCAAGTTTAAATTCACTCCAATCACGGAATTAAGACTCAAGTCCACGTCCCAATGTTACTCCAGCACAGCAGATGACAACAAAAATAATGCTATATAATAAAAATGTTCTGTCACCTCAAACCAGACAATCAGCACGTCTAGATATTTACTCTTTTGATCCTAGACTACCATGCAGGTCTTTTTCAGCGACTGCAGCTACTAAATATAACCGTATATCTGTATTACATGACCGAAGGCACGTGCATCCTACATTCGATAAACTTGTTTGTTTCTCGCACAATTCACCCTACCATGTGTTTGTATTTACAGGTGACCCTGACGGAAATAAACAATCCTATCAGTGCACCTGGTGCCTCCCTGTTAGTAAACACAACTACACGCGTGGTGAGATTTAAAGATTTCCGGACAAGGGAAATAACTGAACGTGTTTATAACGCGCGAAATATAAAGTGGTTAACAATTACCATTACCTTTCTTCTCCACCTTCGTTCAACTAACTTCAAATGATAATCTTCATCAGTCGAAACAACATGCCATGGGTGGATTACAAAAATATCAGAACAAAGTTATACTATGTACATGTACAGTAGATTTGGCGAGTCAATATCAGATGATAGGATCTTGAAGAGCAATTCCATTCGATATGTATGGAACGTCAACTTAACATATATTCTAGATTTTTGATTTTTTCCTTCGGAGTTTATTTTAGGGTTTTAACGTGGTTTTATAATTTAAATATAAACTTTATATATTTTACAACAATTATGAAATAAGTTATTTCAACTTATATTAATCACTCTTGTTGGCCCGGATGTTAGCGCGTGGGGGTCTCATGGGCCTTAGAGTGGAGGAAACCGGAGTACCCGGAGAAAACCCACTTGATCTGTCAGGTGATCCCAACCTTTTCACGTCCGATCGGGGAATCGAACCCCGGCCGCCTTGGTGAAAGGCAAGTCCGCTATCCACTGCACCACCCGACCACCCTGTAACGAGGTTTTGAAGGTTTGATATTGATTTCCTTTAGAAGAAACATAATTTAAGTGGTGTGTTGGTCGAATTTTAAAGGGACGATTTAGTGAAGTAAGTTTTTTATAACCTTGTCACAAAATTCTTTATCAAAAAATATACATAAAAAGCATACGGCTGTACAATTGAGGATTTCTTCATTACTGATCAAAAACGCCAAAAAAAACACATTGCCATTCCACAACACAAATTGTTCATAATGAGTATCAAAATATAGTATGAAGAATTTCGTGTCAGGGTCATAAAAAACTTACTTCGCTAAAATGTCCTATTAGATAAGGTCTAGTAATTGCTCAAGAATATGGTTATGAAGACATTACAGATAACTAATGAAGTGGGATCTCTTGTTGCAGAGAAGATGTATCTTTAGATGTTTACCACATTCATCCTCTAAATTCTACACTCCCTGCTCCCCTGAGATATGAAAGGACGAAATCGAAGGGTCTGTGTGCGCTAACTTATAAATCATGATGTACATCAAATGATCACGCGGCAGCGTGACGGTAATATCGACTGGCTGTGAAGTTGGGAGTCAATGTTCTGTAATCTTCTTGAAAACGACAGATATCAGCCTAGTGGTTTAGATTGTTTTTACCTTAAACCAATAAAGTAGATGACTTCGTGCCTTCGATTTTGTCATCGCTCGTCTGTGCTCATCTATAGAGTTTGATCAAGTAAACAACAAGCTACTTCACAAACGCAATAAACAAAACTGACTTGATTTTGTATAAATGTATTTATTTCGGCTATACTCTCTCATACGTCACATTTTCATAATGTCAGAGATCAGTGTGGTGGGAAACGGTAATGTACTTCTTACATAAGTTCTCATTGAACGGAAAACAAGCTGAAAATTTGGTATAAATATCTATAGCAGTTACTCTTATAATAGTTACGTAGTTGATCGAGCTCTTCGCGTAAACGTTCCAATCACGGTTCAGTATATGAACATTTATTTGAAATGTCCACTACAACTTTCCCATGGGTGTTGAATTACGAGGATGGATATGTCTATCAGTGTGTTTATTATCACTACTTTCGTCGGAGGCCTAATCTTGAAATAGAAAAAAAAGTTTCGCAGGAGAGACAAGAATTAAAACCATATCAAAGATAACACAAACGTTTTTGGTGATGGGCGATGTTACAATTTACTAAATGGAGGAGCTTGCATCATATACATACGAGAGAAATTCCGCGATAGTCGATAGTACTTTGGCGTTATTTTCACCTCGGTTTGGCGTTATTTCGCTTTGGCGGGTATTCGTTTAAACGTTATTTCGTTATTTCGCTTGGCGTTATTTCGCCGACGACAAAGCGAAACGAAATGTCATATATAAGCCACCATACGATAGGGTTGATGTTGTCAGCCTTTAGCTCGGTTCCTGTCATGGACACAGTTCCTAATGTAGATGAAGGTGAAGAAATGAGCGATATGTTCTTTGATTCAGTGACTTTATATTTTTATAGATATTTTGGGATGCCAGTTTTAGATATATATGTATCAGGTATGAAGCAAGGTCTAGGTCCTTTGGTACCCTAATTGCATTAGCTCTTGTAAGGGCTTGGAACCCTAAACATAAAATACGAAGTCTCTCAGCCTCGACTTATATAAGATGAACATGTGTTGCGCTCGTTTTGTTCGTGTTAAATAAATAAACATTTGGGAACACTGATTGACAGCTGCGTTGTGCTTCTGGAGTACACCCTAATAAGTGAAGTAAAAAGTCGGCATTTTATCTAGATTGATCTACGCCTCAGTATCAATGCCCTAATTTACATCTCTTAAACGTTTCGGGTTATTCCTGGGAAAATAGATTGATCGTCTGGAACTTTAATAAAAAAGAAATTTGTCAAACGTTGAATTTTATTTAATAACACATATCATATTAAATTTTATTATAATTCTTCCTTGTATACTGCCCAGCAAACACCATTAAATCGTTAATAGTATATAAATAATGAACATACAACATAATTCACTGCATCAGGGTTTAGAAAATCTAGTGTAGAGGCATCACTGATCTGCTGGCTAGAGTTGTCTTTTGGCCGCCGTAATGGATGGAGGTTGGTCATTGTCATGTATCTGCAGAGTTTCTGAACCTTTAATGCAACCCTCTTTTGCCTCTCGTAGAACTGCTTGCATGTCTGGACTGAACAGTGTGGCCAAGTCTACTTCCAACATATGACAGCGCACTGAAAACGTAATGAAAATAATTGGTATCACCTATAAACTATTCAAGAAAAGCAGTAGTAAAAAGTTTCTAGGAGAAAAGGACGTTGCAATTTTTTATTTATCTAGACATGTATAATATCTCAACTATGGTGGTGTGTGAGCGATCTTTCCATGATAACTCTATATACGAGGTCAGACAGAAAGTACACAATGCTTAACTACTTACACGTAAGCGTACTGTTTAACCCTTTCACCGATATGCAACTTTTAAAAGTAGACTCTTCCATGCATTGATATGGAAGAGTCTCCATTTTGGTCTACCGCGGTGAAAGGTGAGATTAATTGAATGGATTCCGTAACACTATTTTTGATGAGTTGTTTGTCATGTTTTATTACCATACGAGATCATCATCATTGTGATTGACATCAAATTTCCTTTGAGTGATCTACAAATATGAATGTCTGCCAGTTCTCCAGTAGCGGATCCAGAGGTTTTTTTGGGATTCAGGATTCACCCACCCTGAAAATTTGCTTTAAGAAACATGTTTTTTCACCGTTTTCCTCAATTTTTACCTACATCATGGAAACCCCCAGGAAATTTGGACCCCCGCCCCAAATAATTTGGAAACGCCCCCAGATAGGCCTCTGGTCTGCCACTGTTCTCTGAACTACTCATTATCCAGGAACTTAATGTAAGACCTTGAGGTAACCAAATGGATGTCCTGTGTCACTAGCGAAGATGTATCCTACGTACCACTTTGCTTATTCATGATATCCTTCAGATACAGCAGCTCTCGATTCATACAATCTATTTCATTTGTCACCATATTGTAGTTATAACTCCTTACTTCCGGTCTGTGGTTTTGCGTCATCTCCTTTTTCCTGTGGCTAACTGGAAATTGTAATAATACCATACAAATTAGTAGTAGTGATATACATCTGATATTGAAATGCACATTTGAAGGCCATTACAAGGCCAACAAGAACACGCGCCGGGTTATCAATGAACCGAGAACACTCGAATATTGATGGGTGTCATCTTTACCGAAAGTCGATCTAGGCCTAAACCCCTAAAACATGTCAAATTATCCTGAACACCTTAGTTTAGGTTCAAGTATAGCTGTAACAAATTCTTAGCTCCGTGTGGTTTTTACCAATGACATAGACATGGTAAGAAATGTCGAACAATGGAATTACATAAGTATTGGATCAATTACTGGAAACGCAAATGATTTACCTAGGGAATGTATAGGGCATTCAAAATTTCAAATATATATATAAAAAATCAAGTGATAAGGAACACACTCACAAAGATTAACGTTACCGGTCAGTGACGGCAAATGGATGGAGCATCAAATATGGAAGGCAGATGTGGAAACTACCGTTAGAGATGGAAAGAAGAGCTCAAACTGTGTCAAGGCAAGAAAAAAGTCAAACCAATATATTGATGAAGGAAAGGAAAACTACATATATCGCACAAACCTTTCAACAAATTCATTTTATATTCACACCATAGTAGGGTGAGAGTATGGTCAAGGTTAAAGGATCAAAGGTCACACTTGTTACAGGAGAGGGAAAATGCACAGCCAGACCGGGGTTCAAACCCGGGACCTTCCGAACTCTAGACGGACGCTCAACCAATTGAGCGATCTGGTCGCCGACGATCGACCCAGTCCAGTTCCGCTACATTCCTCCCTCCTTTTACTAAGTCTTCGCCTCAGAAGACACAACTATCTACAACCCATGTTCGGGTATCCCTTTGCCAAGCATACACCAAATGCTTGAAACAAGGGTTGGTCACAGGTACCACTGTGACAGGAGCGGGAAAATGCACGGCCAGACCGGGAACCTTCCGAACTCAACTGATTGAGCTATCTGGTCGCCGACGATCGAACCAGTCTAGTTCCGCTACACACTTAACCACCTTTGAAGTAAAAAGCTTGTGTACAGTACAAGATATTATCTCACGAACCCTTCAATAAAACATTATATTTACATAACGGTGGTATCAAGTTCTTACACCCAAACAATCTTAACGTAGGTAAACAAACTCGTAGCAATGCACAACTTGAAAGGTCACAAACATTGGTTAGGTCTACTGTAACACTCAGAGTAACTCACATTTACACAGGTCCTCCAACGTAGTGGTTCATTTCAGAAAAAAAAGTTTGCGGGTTGTATCACGGAATAAGATTAGAATATAAGTCCATGGTTGTAGATCAACTGCCGAAAGACATTTTAAATGACACATCAATCTCCATATATTTCTCTGTCTTATAAATTGTAATGTATTTGAAGTAGCCAAGTAGCCATAGCAACATTGTGTAAATTTGTACGATGAGAAAATGTACCCTTCCATCGTTCAGTTACTGTAACAAATAAAAATTTGTTATTTTACTCTTTAAAAAGAGCCTACATTCGAAAAACAACAAAACAATGTACAGACTTACCGTGAAAATTGTCGTCAGAATATGAAAACATTTATATTTTACCACCATCGACACTTCCTGTCCTGTTGACAGACTCGGACTTGTCAATATTTATGGTATTTTTTCCCATTTCATTAGAAATAAAAAGGATAAGTCATAAGAATATTTTTGATTTCCTACTTTTAGTTACTGTTGACAGAAAATGATGTACGATGATAAAAATTTGTTTAGCTCGGGAGTTTTATCCAATAAAAACATGGATTTTCGTGAAATGTAATTGGACGAGTTCATTTTCATATGGGGGGATCTGGGTCTATTAATCATTTCATTTTTTATTCAAAGTGTGTTGAATTTAAGCAATAGACTGTGAAGTTGAAGCATTTAGCTTATATGTATAAAGTAACATTGGATACTGCTTTATCTACCTTTAGCCTGATTGGAATAAAAATGATCTCTCATAAAGACATCCCCGCGTAAATTAACGGACTGATCTGATAAACTGCACGGATGGAAAACGAATCTGAAAGTGACAACAGCACATTTTGGAAATGTAGATCTAGTTTAACCAACAACGACAGATTACAGATGTAAGTTAAATTTTTCACTTTCATCATTTTATTGTATAAACATTTGTTATTGAGAAGAGGCAATGTCTTAAATAACATTTTCCACCTAACACGTTAGACATTTTCCCCACACCAGATATTAGGCCTATCTGTCAAAATGCCTTCAGTCTAGTGCCAGGTCACAGCGTTTGTATCTTGTATTTAATCCCTACCTGAGCTAAAATCCAAAATCTACTACATACACTCCATATATCGCCTGTGGCCAGGACAAGAGAAAACTAGGGCTACGATATTAAAACCATGTAGACACGGGCACTAACCACAGGTGCTCGGGTTCTGGAATATATGTGATATCTCACCCCACTAGATTTGCGCCACCTTATACTAATAAATCATATGATTAAGGCAGTAAGGGGGTGCAATATCTAGTGGGGTGCGATGATATATCATACATATATCCCAGAACCCGATCACCTGTGTCACTTAACATCATTGCTAATTATAAGGGTCTGATGTCATGTGATCGCTTACAGAGCTGCACTGTTAATAGTTTTATTAAGAGTATCAGTTGTCCATGAGACGAGTTTAAAATTGAATATTGATTTGAATTGAACTCAGCAAGTTTGAATTTTGTGCTACCTGTCTCGGTGCCCTCACTTTAGCACATCGCTAGTGCTGCTTGGAAACTTTAGCTGTTAAATTTATATTCTACTGTCGATCCTATAGCCTATTAATTGGGAAACAATAGAAACACATGCACATTATAAGAAAGGTGAAAATTTAGAAATTATTTTTACATGCCACTGTAGCAGAACAGGATTGAGTTGATCCTCGCAGCTATATAGCTCTATTAGTAAAGCGTTTGTTCTAGAGTTTGGAGCATCCCAGGTTCAGACCTCAGTCTGGCTGTTTCATTCCTCTTTCTCATGTCTGAAATTGGTAATCTTGTCAACCCTCAAGTTTCAAGCACTGGGTGAATGTTTAGCAAGGAGGATATCCGAAGCTGAGTTGTAAATAGTGTTGTCTTCAGGGACGAAAACTTAGGAAAAGGAGGGATAAATGTAGTGGAATTTGACTGGGTCAATTATCAGCGACCAAATAGCTCATTTGATAAAGTGTCCGTCTGAGGTTTGGAGGGTCCCAGGTTTGAACCTCTGTCTGGCCATTTCATTTCTCTTTCACCTGTTACACCACAAGTCCATGTCAGCTTGACAAAATCGCATGACTGTCATGTTTTCTAGTTCCTCCAGCTATTCTACAAGCAACATCAGAAAGAATTTGAACCTGGGATCTCCAAACCTTAGACAGACACTGGGCCAATTATACTACCTGGATCGAACCAGTACAGTTCCACCTTTTTCTCCATCCATTTCTAAAACCTACACACATCCCAGGTTCAGGTATTCCCCTTGCAAATCAGGTTCACAATGCATGCAACCAGTGCTAGAAAATTTGTAACAGGAGAAAGAGGAAATGCATGGTGAGATTGGGATTCGAAAACGGCATCCTCTGAAATCTAGACTGTCACTCTATCAATTTTAAAAAGCTACCTGCTGGTCGCTGGCGATCAACCCAGTCAAGTTGCACTAGACATGTAAATATTGCTACTGGACTGGTTATTTTCAAAGGACACATAAGATTGAGCATCAACATTTTAATTTCATGTTAAATTATTTACAGTTTACATATAAATGTTTCAGCTAGCTAGGTTAGCTGTCATCCGTTCTGCTTCATCTTATATATATCCTTTGTATTTATCTTCCACGATGGAATTCTACTGAATACCATTAGGTATCAATCTCTTATTCCTATTACCAACAACTTTCGACCAACAACAACGAGGATGTTGGTTCTCCTCCACTCCGACAGTAGCCATTAGTTGTACTACTGGTTATTTTGTTTATGGATCAATAATTATAATAAATAATAATATAGCTTGTGTCTTATAAGTTACATAATATACATACACTTGTGATTATAATTGTAGATCACTGAAAAAGCATGGAAGAGAACACACGCACCAAGCTACTTTGTGGATTACTGGATGCAAGCAAACTTGTACCGAAGTTGGAGAGCATGCTCCGCAGACTTCGAGCCATCTCCATTTTGTTGATGATGCGCCGTGACAACACAAGATCAAAGATTATACATACCATTCACAGTTTCCAAGAACAGTTGGTGGCATTTGAGAAGAGGGCTCTGGAGCAAATGGAAGAAGTGTTTAACTCCAAGTCAGAGTACCTTGACATGTATAGGGATTCTGTGACTTGTGACATTGATTCCCTGAGAAGTTTGAGCACTGAAGTTGAAAGCTTTTTGAGATTCACTCCAGGTCCTTCAGTTAACAATAATGAAGTGCATGCCAAGCGCCTAATAGAAGTATTCAGGTATTACTACAACAGTTCATTATACGTATACCCTGGCAACGAAGTTAGGGGGGTCTACTGGAACCACCCTGTCTCTCTATCTGTCGTTCACAGTAAATTGTCAGGAAAACTCCTCCTTAACTGATAGGTGGATTTCATTGAAACTTTGCATGAATGATCAGTATCTCATGTAGTTTTGCACCAGCATTTTAATTTGGGGGATTACTACCCTTTTTTGACGGAGTTATGCCCCTTTGTGCGAAATACTTGTTTATCCTGCTGAATGAAGTATAAGATCTCAATTATACATAGCTTGGTGGAAGTTGGGATATTAGTCAGCCTTCCTGGTGACAGCTGTAGTTGTGCCTACCCCCAAGTTGTTATTGGCATTTAGTGATAACCACTGTTAAAGTCAGAACTTCTGCTCTATTTAAAGAAATTTGTCTTCCTACTTACCTTAAAAAAAATTTAGGCAGAAACAGGTAACACACTTTTTTTGGCTGAATGTTAAAATTGTGTGTCTATGAATTTATTTCAGTTTGGTACTCACCAACAATATTGTCGACTTAGATATAGATGATGACATAGACTGCCTGGATTTTGTCCAGAACATGGAAGAAGAAGAGCTCCTGAATCTTGGCAAGGTTGTCTCGTCATACCAAGAAAATTGTCCCTTGGTGACTGACTTTAGCAATCAAAAGGTAGATGAAACCATTCTAAAGGAAACTGATGGTTTAAACAGATTTAATACAACAAACAAATCAGAAAATCTGAAAAAGTCGAAGGCTGCATGTATAACTGGTCGAATGGCAACCAAGAATGAACATTATCAACCAGAGAGAAAACTTAAACTTGCAGGTAAAAAGTTGAAGAATCTTGGAACATGTAGTACTGAAAAATCACCAGAGAGATCTAGGAATGTGGTTATTTCAGAGGAACAGGAAAAAATAATTGAGGTTAATCAAACTATGACGTATTCCTCTGTTGTCAAGTGTGAAAATGTTCAAGCCATATTGCACAGTAAAAGTCCAAGTAAAAACACTGAAATTGAAGAAAACGTTCAAAAACCTAGTGTGTTATTTTCTCCACCACCCGAAAAGATTGAACAAGAAGTGCAGTATGTCAGCTCAGAAGATCGGCAGCGCTGGAAACAATCTTTGGATGATATGCTGACTAACGTACCAAAACCAACGTTCAAAGTAGCAGCAGAGCTGTTAATGAACATCACCAAAGATGGCAGCAAGGAATCTTCTGATCAGTCGACACAGGAGGAAGAAGAGAAGAATGGCAAAGAGGTGGTAGAAGAAGAGGAGACAAGGACTCAAGAAATAGACAGCTTCTCTGAACAGAAAACTGCAAATGAAAGCCTGTCTATGGAAGTGCAAGGTTTGGAATCTTGTTTAGTTATAATGTATAGGACTAGATATAGGTTATAACTTGTTATGGTACATAGGCGTTAGACGACATAGGCATATGGTCATATTTATTATGTTAATTAGGAGTATTTTATTAATAAAGTGTACATGTATTCAGTCTCTAATGCAGAGATATGGTAAAATTTACAGAATTTTCCAAGCAGTCAGGGTTATCATGTAAATCTTATCTTAACTGCAGTTTGTATATACACAAACACAATACAAACTGTTAGGAATTTAAATGTACCAAGTATTTCTTTATCCAGGAAAGCTTGACTACTCGGATGTGCAGGTCATCGATCCAGAACTAGAGATCTTCCATGCACAAGATGATCAGGTATGGAATTTGAAAATAAACAAAGTTTGTAATCTGCTATTGTCCTGAATACACTTCAAGCTATAGTACATCCTATGTCCTTCTCTCATCTGCATTCAATTACATATACCCAGTACTGATATAATGATTTTGACAAAATGTTGAAAATTGTTTTGAAACTGAACAGATTGAGCGATTGTTTTTGTAATAGGTTGCCATGGAAGATATGTTTTGGGAGGAGAGGATAACAGAACCTGTGTCTGATCAGGTGGTTCCTGACTTCCAACATAAGGAATGTGCCCATGGTAAGTAGTGTCTGCATATAATGATTATTTCAGTGATTATCTCCCTTTGAATGAAAAGGAATGGATTCTGCTTATAGCTTTATGGTGTGAAGTGCTATATTGTGTGGAATCTGATGTGTGATCTAGATCAACTTTTGTAAAATCAGTCGCGTCTTCTAACAATGAATCATAAGATGTGGATGTGGAAGAACATACTCCAAAGATCCATATTCTGTGTAGAGTAATGATATTTCAGATATTAAAATGAATTTGATCTTGACCCTCATGCTCATGGCTAGTGGGGAGTGGGGGCAGCTGCAGATGTGAGATGAACCACAGGTAAGATTTTTCTGTCTACGAAGGAGGAGTGATTATTTTTCTTCACACTTTCCTATCGTGAATACAGCATGCACTGGTGAACTCTTGTGTACCACCTAAATAATAAAGTGGACATCGATGATGCTACATGTGATGATGTGATGGTGACAAATGTGAGCTGTCTCTCCTGGTGCAGGATACTTTTTCTTGTGTGAGATCCACTTGTCTTGCCTTAGGTTTGAGACGAGGGATTTCAGGCCTATTTATAAAAATTGTATGACGTCACCTCAACAATGCATCGCCAATTTATATTAACAGTATGCATTCTGCCTGTAAGACTGTATTGTGTATATGAAAGCTAAGCTCAGTAGGGTAAGAGAAGAAGAATCATTCACACCAAAGACCCTTTGAGGTGAGATGGGGAATCTCTACCCGGCTCGGGGACAAATTCTTGCGTTGGCAAACACTTGGCAACTTAAGAATCTTTCCCTTGGGTAGAGAATCCCCTATCTCGCTCCCAAGGGGATGAAAGATTCTATCAATCTTTTCTCCAGCAAATATTGGAATGCTCATGTAAAGAATGGGAGAAGATTTAATTACATGGCCTCAGACTTTATCTTACTTTCCCATATAACAGATGGCAGCCCTAAATATACAGCAAGTAGCAGTAACAACGACACATCACTAACTGTTTCTAGTCCAACACTGAAGATGTGTACTGGGCCTGAAACTGTCCAGGAAAGTGAAAATGTCCCAAAGACAGTATCACCAAGTCATTTTCCAACCATCAGAATGTTCGTTCAAAAGAATGAAATAAATCGAGGTATTTATACGGCGAATTCATTAATTTATTTTTTCATTTTTAAAATGACCACAATTGCAATACAAATTTACTGTAAATATTTGAGGGTTGGCAAAATTCTGTTGTATTGTAACTTGATACAAGTTTGCTGTATGGTAGGTATAAAGAAATTGGATGTTCTCTCTTTTTAAATTTTTGTAATATTTATTTCTAACTAAAAACATATCCTGTCGTTTAAGAGGTCAAAGAAATTTTTACTGATATCTAAAATTTTAAAATATGATTTGGAATTGATTTTGCATGATTGATAAAAAGGGGAATCAATAAGTAATTGACCTATTTGTAATTTGTCTCTAATCAGTGATTTTTTATATATTGGCCTATTTGTAATTTGTATCTACTCTGTAAATTTTATATATAAAGATGGAGCTACAGTTCCAGCAAAGCTGGAGGTAAAGCTTGGTCACCCAGGAAGAGGATCAGGAGGATGTCTTCACTTTCCAATTGGAGTGACCACAGATTTTGAAGGCAACATTCTAGTGACAGACACTGGAAACCATTTGGTCAAGGTCTTTGATAAGGAGGGCATCTTTAAGTACACCATAGGTGATACGGTATGCCTTAGATATATATTATAGAGGAAACAGTGAGTAGGTTTTTAAACATCAACACCATAGATGGTATGGTGAGGCTGTCTTCAAAAACACGGTCACATTTTCAGGTACACCATACATAATGGGCGGGTTAGTCGAGTGGTTAACACTCCGGCCTTCCACGCAGCAGGCCGGGGTTCGATCCCTGTCGGCATAAACATGGATATTAGAGAGAGTGTTTTTCTCCTGCCCACACAACTCAAACAACCTAGGTGGAGTATAAATTGGTCTGGGTTGGGTGTTGCGGTATCTGTGCTGTAGCATTGAAGTTAGGTGGCACTATAAAAAAAGATGCCATTGGAAGCACGATCCCACTACAAACAGAACACATTACATCTCCAGCACACACACATTCTTCTTTCACTTTCAAATAGCATATTTCTAAAAACTATCTTGATACTACTTCCGACACTTAAAGCTAACAATATTGAAATGTTACATTTAAAAGGATGGAAAAAAGAGATATAACATACTCATGATTTACCTATTTTGCAACGAGAAGTTCCATTACGTTTTGTCCCACAAGTGTAAAACATTTTGCCGCGCTATTGTCAATTACGTTCACGTGACAATCACATGCCTCGCAAGTCGTGCGGTGAGATCAACTCGCAAAGCAACAATAACAATTAAAAAAACACAAAATGTTCCCTTTTAAACAATAATGCAATATTCTTTTTAATGAAATTGGTGTTAATTGTAAGTAAAGTAGCAGGCGTCAGTGGTTTACGACAATAACGTTAACTGTGGATCGATTTCCGACACCATGCTGTCAGGGCGGTAATGTCCCGATTTTGTCACTTAAATTGTGTTCGAAAATTTCGGTAGGCATAATTATTTCAATTTTCGATAGTAATTAACTGTACCACATGTTTTGTAAAGACTAATATGTACGACCAGCAAGCGATGGTCGATCTATTGTTTTCCGCTGACTGGGGTGAAGCGAGGTGTGAAAAATGTACCTGGAGTGA
>JAULCA010168387.1:0-10798 GCA_032360845.1 Crassadoma gigantea | reverse complement strand
CCCCCCCCCCCCCCCCCAATGCAAATGATCAAGGGAGCATCCAGCATCTAAATGTCAGACGATGAATAAACCTAACAGCACATTTCTCTTTGTCTCGCACTATTGTGAGGACTTAGAAACAATAACAAATTAAATGAGAATTATGATTTTAGTAATGGCTGTCAGAATATATATTTTTTTGTAATATTGTACGGCTCATCAATACATTGTATTTAAAGTGCGATGTAACTGAACTTACATACATTTCCGTAGTGTTTGTTTTACTATAGTTCAATCTTTTTCGTGTACATGTACTTCCTTAACTATATTGTATTGGTTGTTTAACTATGTTATTTAAACGTCATATAACATTTCACCACAGGATAACGCTGGATTATGCTAAAGCATGAGGTAAATATGTTGATACATGATTTTCTACCCCTATTTAGCAGAATTTCGCAATTTGGAGAATGTTCTGATACTGCAGCAAAAATCCTTTTTTTTCCCTGATCATGTGATCTATTTAGTTTCGTTTGTTTTTGTTAGCTCATTTCTAAAAATACCAATCAATATACGATCAAACACGGTAATCTCTGAATTAAACGCAGCGGTCACGCTGATTCTTTCTTTCTATATAAATGGAAACTACAACACGCCTTCACGATGAAATATTTTTTAGGTGGGGTCACATCAATCTTGATAACAAAATAAAAAATATAATTGAGATGGAATTGACTATAAAAAGAAAATGTGTCAGTGTTTCTAATCGCATAGCAAAGTTCGATACAAAAGTATTATTATTGGAGTCTCTACAGCCAATCAACGCCGATGAGGTAAATGGTGCCAACAAAAAGTACTCAAAACAAACAAATGATCGAAAAGTTACACTAGTACAGGAACACGATATTATGTGCATAATTTGCAGCTGTCAGTTTCACACGTTTGACCTTAAATGAGTAGCGATTCCGTTTTTTGAAAGTTCGAACGACTGGAAAGCAAGGTCAGGATTTGTTTTCTTTCTACCCTCCCTAGTGTTAATTTCTTTGTTTGGTTTGGTTTAGTATTGTTGAACGTCCTATCAACAGCTATGGTCATTTAAGGACTGCCTCCCCTGTATGCAAGATACATGCGTGTAGTGTATGCGTGTATGATTTTGGAGGATGCGGTATGTTCGTGTATTGTCTTTTTGTGATAGCGCGGATCTGATGCCGACTTTATAGAGCTACCTCACTGAAACATACTGCCGAAGACACTCAGTAGGACAACCCCACCCGGTCATATTATGCTGACAACGGAAAAACCAGTCGTCCCACTCTTTAATTGCTGAACGTTAAGCAGGAGTAAAAACTGCCATTTTCACAGACTCTGATATGTCTCGGCCAGGGGAAAAGAATCAAAAGCCTTCCTCACAGGGACGAACGTTCAACTAAGGGCCGAAAGTAAAGGGAGACATTAGGAAGAAGATGGTTGTTTAGAAAGAAGAGAACAGATAAGACCCCAAATTAAGATGCCTCTTACGATCATGCAATGGGGGCAGCAGGTTCAATTCTAACTCCTTACCTGCAGGAGCCGAATGTTCAATAACAATGCCAAAAGTCAGGTATTGCCAAGCAAAATGCTAAGAAATAAATAGAAGTAAGAATTAAAGAGAAATATCAAAAAATGCTAAATAATACAATTGGTGAAGCAGATTTTATTTTGGTCGTGTTTATATTCCCAAGAAGAGGGCACAAACAGAAACCCCCATTTACTCAGGTGGTTTCCACATTAGTCGCCTCTTCCGGTTCATGCAGTGGGCAAAAATGTAACAGCAGGTGTAGTCTTTTTTATCCCTGGCTTGCTTAGTTCAAAAGTTATTTTTTTCGTTTTGATTCATGAAAGACAGATCGACACGGTCAAACCATAACTGCCGGTTTCATGTAATGCAATAAATACTTAAAAAATGTTCCTAATTACCAACCTTCCAGATTTTCCCATTCTGTAAAACTGATTAACCGAAATGCACAAATGTGCAGACAATGTGCATGTGAGCACGCTTTTTTTTTGGTGCATTCTGCGATTACAGACTTTACCTTCATATCAAAATTGAGGCTAATCTCTCTAAAACTATTCGAGATATGGGGCAGACACTGTTTTGACCTTTCTCTTAAAAAAAATTGTATTATTTTGTTAAACTTTTTTGTGCTATCAAACGGATATTGTACGCGTTATCCAAAGACAGTGTACGATCCCACCGACGTCATAAAAAATACTTGATTGTCTTTTTCCTGACGTATAAAGGTTTGTTTCCTTAATTATTTCATGAATAAAAGTTATAACAAAACTCTCCAATTGCTTTCCTCAGAATAAGACCATTAAATTGGAGGCACGGTAGTCTAGTGGTAGGAAGCCGGGCTCGTGACCAAAGGGTTGCGTGTTCGAGCCACGGCACGGCACTGTATTGTATCTTTGAGCAAGATACTTTACTCCGCTTGTTACAGTCTACTCAGCTGTAAATGATTATGTTGTTGGGCAGCGCTAGAATTGTTGAATGCTAGCTGTTAGCGCCGAAATGGCAGCTCCGGCTGTATGCTCCCCAGGGAGTTGAGACAGATATTGGCGGGTTGCAAAGGCCCTATAACCACGGATAATAATTTGTGAGACGCTTTGAGACGACCTACTAACTAGGTTGTGATAAAGCGGTATATAAGAACCTTGAATAATTATCATTATTATCAAATTATTGTACTTTGTATACCTATGCACTGTCTCGGGAATTAGTGTAACGCCGCGCCCTGCAGGGTTTAGTGTGGCTATGCTGTATTATATCTAAGGTCATATAAACATTTAAAGATCATATGAGGATATGCTTCTCTGTGCTTTTATGCGTACATGCGTGAATGTGTTCAGGAGGCAGGGTATGTTGGTTCAAATGTCTTGACTTTAAAGTGCTATTTCATTGAAATGCAATGCCGAAGGTATCAAGCACAGCCAAACGCCCGTTTAAATAATACTGGCAACGTCAGGTTTGCTTTATGGAACCCTCTTATCATCCCTGCTCCCCGCAATGAAAAAGTGCTGGTTGTTAACATTTTTCATGTAGATTTATTACGAACTAATGTGTGTTCCCAGCAAGGATATGTTGTCTTCGAGACCTAGGGGCCAAACCCAAGCTGATAATACGGTCGGCGGGAAGGCCTATTGCTAACCACTGCAATCGAAAGCGTGTCACACACATATTCATGTAAGCTGAATTCACACATAGATGTTTCGGATTGTAGGCCTAGCTAAAATTCTCGGCATTAGTTTGCATTTCTATGGCTTCAGTGTAGCCTTATCGAAGTTTTACGTAACCTCGTGCATGTAAAATAAGAATTGAATCAGTTTAATTGTTAGTATTAGCAAACGTAGTGATATGATACTGACAAAAAATGTGTTTGTATTATATTCCACTTGATTCTTTCAGTTGAAAAATATTGAGACAATAATACAGAGACCATTACATTCGGCTGTGCTACATTGTACATATAGGCGGTGCCACTAAATGAAATGAGAATTAGTCGCAATAGTGACAGTTAAATCAGGGCTGGAGGATAAAACTCAATGGTCTCCGGTTAACCCCCAGTTGATATTGTACTTTTATTGTTGAGTCATTTAGACCCAAACAACAAAGAAAAATTATAGACATTTACCAAAAATTAATTAATACGACCGAACGTTTCGAAAGTCGTACTTCTTCTGACATCTGTTGTACATTCACTGTAGATGTGTACTAGACAACCCTTTGCCATTAGCCTAGTTCTTGTACAGCGTACCACTAACCTGACTTAGGAAAGGTGCAGAGAAACACATCGTCAGGTCGGACTTTGAACGTTTCCACTACTCGGAGCTGATCTTCAACATTACCGACAGTTCCCATGTGGAATGATCTTCCTTTGTATTTCTTATACTTCATCTTGTTTCCTTCCTTGTCTGTAGTATCGACGACCTCCATCTTGTTGATCAGTGGGATGCACTACATAAAGCTACCTATTCTCATACTCCCTATAACCTTACACACATAAAGATGCGCCTTTGAATCACCTTGACACTAATAGGATGCTAAACGTGATATCCGACCTAAATACTTATCTATTTAGATGTGTATAGGATGACGTCAAACAACGATGCATCAGTGTTATTCACCAAAAAGATGATATTATTATGAATCATTTTGGGGTAAACGTGATAATGAATAATACTTATATAAAATCAAGTTAGTATAGCAAGTCCTATTATGAAGTCCGATATACTTGCTTCTTATCAGTTTTTGGCTCAGTGTCCTCTATTATTACTTAAGGTATATCACTTAAATGAATGTGTGTTGTGTATGTGTGCCTGATATCACATTACACCGACCAGTTAACCAGTCATTATCACTACCTTATCAAAGCTTGGGTTTTACTCAGTACAAGGACATAACGTTCGCAAAGTATAACGACGCAGAAAGCGATTTGTGAAAATGAAGTAATTAAACAATGTTTCTACATCAGAACTCGTTCTGTGTACATTACAGTTTTACGTTATCGCTTTCAAACACATTTACAGACAATCACGTCATGCCCCCATTCATACAGCTTATTTATAATTACATATAGATTTTCATATATACTACTAACATTTTGCTTAGGGTCACCTATATTTTGAAATGAAAAACAAATCAAAATGTACAAAAGGATATTACATTACATAGTTGTAGATGGACCTGATTAACCTTTATGTGATACAACCAGTTATGGACGTAGACAGTGTTGAAAATGTGACCCCTGTCTACAGAGAGGCGTACACACCCGACCAGATACTGGCGATGTTTGACATCATCACCTACTTCAAGGGTTGTTCAATCTGTTAAACATATCTTGAGTGATTTAATCTACAGAGCTGGCATAATTTATTTTATAATTAATGAGTAATTTAGTTTATTGTGTTTTAAAACATCCGTTTTGCGCGTTTAAAATACAAAGCCCACTTGTACCTACTCTTGAATTTTTAGATTGATGGTTGGTCGGATGGTACAGCGGATAGCGCATTTGCCTTTCACCAAGGCGGACGGGTGTCGTTTCCCCGATCGGACGTGAAAATGTATGGGGTCACCTCCCCGACCACGTGGGTTTTCTCCGGGTACTTCGGTTTCCTCTCACAATAAGACCCCCCGCCCCGTGCTGACATCCAGGCCAAAAAGAATGATTAATATTAGTTTTAATAACTAGTTTCATAATTTTTGTTAAATAAATATAAGTTTATATTGATATCTTGATTTTTTTATCACAATTTGAATTTCCGAAAGTGATGAATGAATTTTAAATTAACTTTAAAACGTATCATCTTTTGTTCGACATAATAAAATTATCATTTCATAAAAGGGTTTTAACTTTAGATTGATTTTAGAACAAAATGCATGTGTTGGTATGGAAGTAATTGTTTTAGATAGAGGTGCTCAGTATAAAAATCCAACAAAATACAACGCTATTGTTAAGAATACTCCTATTTATGCCAAAACGCAGTAACAATGAAATGTAAAGTTACTTTTCGGGATCGGCTTTATTTTATAAAAACATTTGAGAAAAGAAACAAGGCCTTGAAGAATGTTCATACAGAATATAAATAAAAATCACATACACAAACAAAATTGTTTTGAGAATAACAATGCAACTCATCAAACAAGGAGTCTTACCCTTGACCCTAGATTATCAACTGTTACCCAATCTAATCTGCCTGTCCAGTGGTAGTTACCTGACCAAATCTTACTAAGGTTATATTTAGATCGTAAATAAAGAGGTTTATTTTCATATTGAATATAATGCGTTGTATCAATACAAGGATTTGATAGGGCTACTAAAATTCTAGAAAAGCAAGATCCGGATTTACGTCCCATAATTATGCATGTCCTACCGCAGAGATTTCAGTACAAAACTGTCTCTTTACACTGAGGTGGACTTTTTTATTATTACATTTTTTACATAAAAGTTTCACACTAGAATATTGAAACGAATACAGTGAAACACTTTTCTTTCACATAAAGATATATGACTGTTTAATGTATGTTTCATTTATATGGATACAACTTTGCTAAAAGTAATAATTATTGTAGTACGCTATTTTAATTGAGTGTTAAAACATTAACTTGACACAGTATATGTCCTGTTGTACAGGGTGATGTGCTGTTATAAGGATGCTGTGGAACTTCCTTGGACCAGAAACCTTTAGAAAAGGACTAGAGGTATGCTATTATGACATGCTGGTCAATATGACATACAGTTTAAATCGTCCAGTTATGAAATCAGTTAATATTGTAATACCTTGTCTCCTTACCATTTTAACTTTAAACAGCAGTTGACAATTTTGACAAGTTATTACAAACCATGTTTTTATATATATAGAATTATCAACTTTGGCAATACTAATCCAATGTATAGCGAATGAAATGCATAATTCTAATAACGACGTTTGTTAGTTTCATAATACAGTGTAATATTTTTTCTGGCATTCTGTATCCTTTACACAGTTTTTAATGTGCGATCACTCGTGCGTTTCATCCGTCTAGACTTCTTGAATGTGACTGCGTTAAGTTGAAAATAATATTTGTAGGTTATGCTTAATTGTTTTCTGTATTCTGTGACATTTTTTTTTAAATTGTACAACAGCAATATCTCTGTTTAATATAGCATTGGGTCATATAAAGACGATTGTAGCAATACCCCTGTTTAATATATCATTGGGTCATAGAAAGACGATTGTAGCAATACCTCTGTTTAATATATCATTGGGTCATAGAAAGACGATTGTAGCAATACCTCTGTTTAATATATCATTGGGTCATAGAAAGATGATTATAACAATACATCTGTTGAAAATATCATTAGGGCATTAAATGAAGATTGTAGCGATTCCTCTGTTAATATTTATAACTAATTATTTGACTGACTTTCGATAAGAGCATCATTTAGCTCAAATTATCAACTTAATATTTATATTTAAATAAAACATACAGAGTTATCTTCCCTATACCTTTTGTCATATATAGACAGTTTTTTTTTTGCTAGTTACGATATATGATTTTTGTCAATATTTTCTCACTAACGGTTTCATATGTGTCTTTGTCATGTCAAACCTAAGGAGAGAACTTATATAGTCCTAGCCTGCTGTTCAATCCTATTATGAAATGAAAAAGAAATGTGGAATGAGGGAGATCTCTCTCATTGAAGGTTTCAGAGGTCGACACCTTTACAATGTGTACTTGTTTCATATCATGTTATTGTTGTATCAAACTTAAGTTAATTTTCAAATTATATATCTATCATATATTTTTTATCATAATTAAAATGTTTGCTAATCTAAGGTTAACAGAGCATCTTTTACTATTTTACTATTCAAAACTTAATTTATGAGCGATAGGTACACATGATTACCAGAAATCACCAGATGGTCAGGTGATGCAGTGGATAGCGAACTTACCTTTCACCAAGGTGGCTGGGGTATCATTCCCAGATCGGACGTCAAAAGGTATTGGGTCACCTGCTCGACCACATGGGTTTTCCCTGGGTAATCTAGTTTTCTCCCACAATAAGATCCCCCGCGCGATCACATCCGGGCCAACAAGAGTGATTAATATAAGTTGAAATAACTTTTTTCATAATTTTTGTAAAGTAAATAAAGTTTATAAATTAATCAAAGTTTGGGGACATTAGATTGCTCTAGTTTGTTCAACATTGGTTCTGGACACGAGGAAAACACCACTTGTTCAATGACATCATGATTCAGGAAAGCATAAAAAACATTAAATAATTGTATAGCTGTTTGCTTTTATGTTATTTTTGACTCTAAAGCGAATTTCACAAAATGCAACAAAAAGATTGTGTGTAATCTCTTCACAAGCCCTGGAAATGTGCTTAGCAAGAGGTCACCATATTTGAATGATTTTAGAGGCAGATAGGTATGACATTTGTACATATATTTAGGAGGTACGGTAGTCTAGATCTAGCTAGTGGTAGGATGCCGGTCTCATGACTGAAGGATGGTGGATTCGAGTCACACCACCGCACTGTGTTGCATATTTGAGCAAGATACTTTACTCCGCTTGTTCCAGTCTACTCAGCTGTATATTAGTACATGGTTGGGTAGTGCTCGTCCTCAATATCCAGGGGTTATGCTCACGTTTGCTCTCTACATCCCTGCAATATGTCAAAGCAAAATTGAAGGCTCAGTGTGCAGCACCTTGTTAATGAGACAAGAGTCAAGTTTCTTTGCTATATTCAAAAGGCATGTATCAGTTTGGCAATTGGTCAGTTTTATTTTACCCGAGACCAAATCTTCGTGCCTTCAATTTTTCTATGACAGATTCCAGGGGTGTAGAGAGCGAAAGTAAACTTTACCCCTGGATATTGAGGATGGGTAGTGCTAGAATTGTTGAATGCTAGCTGTGAGCGCTGGAATGGCAGCACTGGCTGTTTGCTCCCCAGGCAGTTGAAAAGATATTGGCTGGTTGCAAAGGCCCTATGACTACAGATAATGTTTTGTGAACCGTTTTGAGATGACCTACAAACTAGGTTGTGATAAAGCAATATATAAGAACCTTGAATTATTATCTTATATACATAATATAATATATACAATGAAATATATAAGGCAGTAATTTTCATGAAAAAATGAAAAAAAATAAACAAAAAAGACAGAAGGTGACAGTCGACTTACTTATTTATTGAGTTAAATGTAAAATAAAAACACATTTAACTGTCTCGAAAATTATTAAACAACTGAAGTAGAATATATAAATCACAAAAAAAAATAAAACTTTCATCGTCCTAACTGGCAACGGTAGTATGTTGATGGTAGTTGTTGCTCTGTAAAAGTCTTGAATTGAACAGGTGTATAATGGTATTCCATGTAAAACCTGAGATGAACAGGAAGTAATCTGAAAAACAAATAAAATAAATTAAAATACTACATATGGATTGGGCCTGTTTTGGTCCTAACTCATGAAAATTTCAAACCTTAAACTGATATTTTAAATCAAGAAATAATTTCTTTAAATAATTCACAGACACTATCATGAAAGTATTCATTTGTTTTCCATTATGGTTGTCATGGTAACTACTTAAAATTTGCATAAACTACTGAAATTTAAATACAGGGTAAATCTTGTCGAAGATTTTGCATAATCATCAAAATAATTAGGTATCTTGTCCCTCAGGAACAACATGACGATATACATGTACATGTTGGAACTGAAATTATGAAAATGGGGTGTATAAACTGAACTTGAGCCATACAAGATTTTTTTACAGAAGATGTTGCACTGATTTGACCACTGACACGGCAGTAAAGATTACATTGGCCTATAAGATACACTGCACTACACAGTTTCAGTGGGTGATACAGTAAAGCTTGTTTCATCAAGATATCATCAATGGTTTTAAAGTTACAGTCCAGATAGCATTTTATTGGAAGGAGTAGAACTACAGAGATTTAAAATAAGTACTAAAACAAAGAAAAAATAGAAAGTGTCTGTAAGACATAAATGGCCTCGCTGTCATGTGAAATTAGACGGGACGGGACGGGGACGGGGACGGGGACGGGACGGGACCGGGAGGGGACGGGACGGGACAGAACGGGACAGGAAGGGACTGGGTGGACATGGGCAACACTATATTGTGGGGGCATAAAAAGAAAACAACAGAACAAATAAGTATACGGTATATCTCCCTTTCATCAGAAGGAAAGACACAACGATACAAGATCAGAAAATTTAACTGGTAAAGGATTAGTTTCTTTTCACAATATCTCAGGTCACCATAGGACAGATCTAGAGAAGGTTACTAAAACTGAAGTTTGTTTAGAATTTGTTTTACCTCAGCAACAACATAGTCTCCAGGTTGAAGGTTTAAACCATTAACAGCGGTCGTTCCCGAGCCAACCAGGATCACTTTTGTATTGCCGTCATTCCTGCCCGCCATATCATCTGTGGATCTCTTACTTACCTGAAGATTGACAAAGTCACAAGAGCAAATGTCAAAGAAATAAGTTTTTGTTTTTTTTAGTCTATCCATTCTGATTAAAATATTCTGTTACAAGGCTCCGTTAACTTCCTTCTATGCCTGTACATAGTGAACGATGCCATGTAACAGATGATTTAAATAAGATTGCAGTATATACGACTCTCAGGTAAAATGTAACAACAAGTAAAACCGTTTCATTATAACTGTAAATGTAACCATTGTCAAACACTTGTTTAAACTGGCCATGGGTGTAGTATTTTTCAAACTTTTAAAACAAGTTTGATAATGTAAACAGCACAAGCTGTTAGGCATTTTACAAATTTATGGTTATTCAAAATTGGATGGTTTGAAAAAGAAAATAACAAGCCATTCGGATTGATTTGTGTTGCCTTTGCCCCACTTTGACCATCTGCCATCAATGCACATATCAGAGAAAGTAACTTAAATGCAAAAATTTAATGACTATTGTTGATGAAGATGCTGACAAAGTCAATGGACCATGAAAGGAAGGTGCATCCAGCATTGGATACATGGGTTGAGATGTACTTCCTCAGATACATCTATGGTCCAAGTTTGGCTGGTCTAGCACTTATACTTTCAGAGAAACTAACTTAAACACAAAAACTTAACGCTGACAGCGCCGTCGCTGGAAAAGTAACACAAAAGTCTCACTTTCACTTCATGGTGGCAAATTAAAGACTGCAAGGGGTGAAATCAGGACCTTTATATTGCAAAACCTACACTTAAGGCATGTTGATATACAGGAATTACAAATACAAGTATAAAATTAAGTAATAGACCCCAAA
>JAULCA010168277.1:0-10411 GCA_032360845.1 Crassadoma gigantea | reverse complement strand
TATAGGTAAGATCTGTACCACCAACTTTTATTAAGCATTTATTAAAGGTAAAAAAATCTCCCCATTCCTGTCACCAGAGTTACTGATACAGTAGTTTACTTATAAATGTATGCATATTACATTTGTCTTATCAAAACATTATCAAAAGTATTTTGATTGATTCATTGAACATGTCATCACTTTTACTTGCTTTGTTTTTTTCAGATTAGCCACCGTAAGCCATACATCTCCAGAAACTAATTATACTTAGCAGCATTACACCTGTATGACTTACTATCACAAAGTTATTTTTTACTTTATTGCTGGACTTGTGTCCAACTATCGAGTACTGTTTGTGAAGATTATTAACAGGCCATCAGCCTGCGGTGGTTGTGTTCTGGTTTACGTTCTGATAGGGGACGCAAACCGGTCAAAAGGTTTTTCTACGACCCGAATGACGCATAATTTTGTATTCTTCACGTGGTGTTACTTGCTAAATAGATTACTTAGAAGTCCTGCTGTAACGATTTGCTTCATTAGACAAGATTGATGCTAATTAGTCTTCTCTTCACAATATAGGACATTACCAGGTTCTGTTTAGATCACACACGATTACGCCTGAGTTGTTTTCGTTACAGTTTCTGTGAACAAAGTCGATGTTGACAACAGATAACGCATCGTTCTAAACAAAGACAAAATACATGTATCTCGGACTATCAGAACACAAGGTAAACATATACAACACCGTCCAAAACAAACAAGATAATTTTAATAAACGCCAATATTCTGTTGCGTTATTTCCCTTAGCCTATAGTAACTTTCGTGTATTTTCTCTGTCGTAGGACATTCGACATTTCCTTGCTTCATATTTCAATTCGTTTCGTCTTTGGACCATATTTCTTCTATTCTCATCAGAATAGTTTTCTCTAAAAATATTTAACAGTTGTAGAGAGTCATACCTTTTTTGCTCACATGTATCAATGTACCAAGGAATATTACGGGAATTTCCACGCGTTTTATACGTCCCTGGGGACGAAATAGTATGCGACATAACAGGTGTTGCCGCTTTACATAGACCTTCATTAAAAATATTTACAGCAGTGTTTAAATCTGTATTACTAATTTCTGATGTATTCAATAACCGGTTAACTTCTAGAAAATTGAACATGCAATCATCTTTCTGTAAATTTTGCAAAAACACATCTTTAAGTGCAGGATTCCATTTATATTTAATTGACGACATTTCATTTGAAGTAATACTGTTTAAAGGACAGATTAGAAAAGACGCCTTCATTTCAAAATATACGGCCATATGATCAATATAAACATTTGGCAAGTCAACATAGAGGTCAACAATTGATGAGAATAATTCAGGTGTAGTAATTACATAGTTAAGTAGACTTCATCCTCGGTCATTCGCGAACGTTACCGACCCTACTCTACCATTCAATATACGTAAACCCGAAGACTTACAGAAATCAATCAACGTCAAACCATTGCTATTAACTCTACTCTTATCAAGTGAATACCACATATCCATACTGTCGTCTACGTATTCGTCATCTATAGGTATAAATTAACTTATATCATTTACAACGAAGTTAGATAACTCCTTTGTTCTAGCGTTCATGTCACCTATTATTATAAAGTCACAAGTGTCTTCCTCGTTAACAATATTGATCAATATTTTATGTAAGCGGTCAAGAGTATCTTCGTTTAAAAAAGGCTGTCTGCTGGTATTTTCAGGTAAAACATCACAAAACGAGATAAACATTTCTTTCAAAACCAAAGAAAGTTTTTTTTTTCATTTTCAACACAATTATATAATCGGCATCTTTAACAACTAATTCAATACCGGGTCTAACAGTATTCCGCATATACGCAACTAAACCACCCGAATTCCGCTTCGTACCTTAACACCTTTCGATTCTATGTAACATGTGACAAAGTCATAACGCAGTAGTGAACACTTATCAGTATAGCAGTTTGATTAAACAATGGGACACTAACGAAGCGCTGTAGATAAAAAACGTGCCGGAGAAGATGCTAGTCAATGTGAGCGGGCGAGTATGTATAGGAAGCAGGCGAAAGGGCACCACATGCTGACGATTTAGAGAGATAGCAGGAGGCAAGGCTCCACATGTGGGGAACATATGTCTTCTCAAATGAAAACCGAAATGCCTAACATCTGGACTGATTTAAGTTATGAAGTATTCACAGAATTCAGATCCTCCCCCCTAACGAAGTGTTAACGGTATACAGCCATTATCACTCTAACCACGAATGTGGGGAGCGCGACTTTTTGTCATTCAGGTCACGTTCTACATGTTTCACGTCTGACCTTTGACATCCTCCGCTGACTGTGATATTCGGAACGGCTCCCACACAGCACGTGTATGTAATTGTTGGTGTTTACGTCTCGTGCATGTTATAAGGGGAGCAGTCTGACAGGCGATTGTGTGTTACCACTGATGCTTAACAGATTTGGCTGATAAATACAGGAGTAAAACAAACCAAGAAGCTGTTATAATGTCTGTAAAATAGTAATGTTACTGAACCGTTTGGAGCCAGTTATTAAAGAGCTTTTCCTAAAGGTACTCGCTAACAGGTGACGTCATGGTTGTAAGCATAGGTCGATGCGGTCAGGTAAACCAACCTTTCTGTGTGTATTCCTGAATAATACAAACGTGTCACAAGCAGTGATTCCGGGAAACCAAAATCGTATTTTGCATAGTTCACGAGTAAACATTGTTCTTCTGCTGCATACATTCCGATCACTATGCCAGTCAAAAATAAGATTGCTACAAGATATAAAGATATTTTCGGCTTACTTGACTTCGCACCACTATGATAACTCCATACAAAACCAAGCAGTGTACTATGAAGACGAAAAAATACTCACAGAAATGAGGCTTTTCCTTATTATCGATCAATCTTTGTTTTAAATATAAATATATGACTGTTAGCTTTTTTGAGCTTAAGTGGTATATGTAAAAAAGAAAGACAAACCCAACAAAGACAAAAAAGAAATAAACTGGGAATGAAATTGCGAAAAAGATCGAGTTCCTACTGAAAATGTTTATTGAGATCAGTGGAAAGACTTCCAACAAACTAGACATTTCTTTGGAACAAACAGTGCCTCCCTTCTAGCCGACTCTCTTTTCTTTCAATGTGAGTTTGAATTTATTGAAGAACCTATGCAGAACAACACCTTTGCCAAATCCTCGCATTTTACGATCAGATACATCGACCAAGTGTGCTTTCTTAAACAAGCGATGACTGTGTTGACCACAATAATCGTATTTTTCCCTCCTGAACTTACAACCAAGAACATACACTTCTTCATCAGTTGCTTTCCTCGAACTTGCCTATGATTTTTTCAGAGGAACAGCTTTCTACTAAGCAATGCGATAAGTGGAACGATTCCGATTTTCAGATCGTGAATACTACTTCTCCAACCTGAAATCTAGAAATTGATCCGGAGAGGTAATCAGAATTTTGTTGCGAAAACTGAATCGATTTCAGAACAAACTCGTCAACACTCAATCAAATTAAACAATTAAACACCTTAGCTTGGAGACACAGGGGTGATGGTGCAGGCAGCTTGTGTGATCAGAAAGTCGGTAGTTTTTTCAAGATGTTTATTATTATGTTTGACGACGGGACATTATTTATTTTTAACCTGGAGTTTTTAAAGTGTATCCACGTAGGTCTTCCGTTTGTTTTACATCTGTTCTTGCTTTATCGACTTTGAGTTTAACATTACGGGTATGTTGTCACGTTAGAAGAGCGGTCGAAATCCTCGGCACTGTTTACTGATCGGAACGGCTGTTAAACATAAGCGGGATCTGCTACACCATTTCTACACCATTTCTTATTAAAAGGAACTTGAAAAATGTATCAATTTCTTAAAAGATTTTCTAAATACGTGATTTTTTGTACTTTCATCGTGTTTCGTTGCTATGAGTTTTTTCTCTTGCACATTTCTCAGCAATTACCAGCGATCGCGTTTACAATAAAATAGGGGAACAAAGAAATTGCTATCAGAATAGTAGCTAACCTTCACAGACAGAAATGTATAAGCCGAACATTTAGTTTCATATACTTACATTTTGTAGGATACATATGTAGAAATAAACACCAATACGAAGCTGTTCATTTATTTAGAAAGATAAGAGAAAGTTATATCTATGTTGTGTTATAATGGTTACTTCGCCGATAGATACAGAGTTGGTGTATCATCGACATATTCGTCAGTAAGATAGAGCGGTTATCTACAACTTCTTTCGATCCATTTAACGCGTGATATACCGCGGTTTTTACGCGCGCATTACCAACCACCAGGTGTCGTGGTATCCCGCGTCGCCGACATAAATGGCAGTTTTATTGACATGGGGATTTTTGTTATTTGATAAGAGACATAAAGCGATATTTAATAATTTATTGATATAATGCAGTGTCCGATTCTCATCTTACGATAGTATCCTACAAAGAGAAACGGTGTCGTGTTATATATACTGGTAGTTAGGCAAATGTTTGAGGAAAATGAGACGACTATAGAGGGAGATGTTTGGGCGGATACTGAGTTCGGAGAGGAAGATGTTTGGGGGGACACTTAGTTCGGAGAGGGAGATGTTTGGGCGGACACTTATTTCGGAGAGGGAGATGTATGGGCGGATACTTAGTTCTGAGAGAGAGATGTTTGGGCGGACACTTAGTTCGGAGAGGGAGATGTTTGGGCGGATACTTAGTTCGGAGAGGGAGATGTTTGGGCGGACACTTAGTTCGGAGAGGGAGATGTTTGGGCGGACACTTAGTTCGGAGAGAGAGATATACAATGTATTGACGGATACTTAGGTTGGAGTTCCCTTAATGATGACCTTGTTAGAGTTAACCTTGTTGAGAATGTAGTCATCCTTGTGAGAATGTCTTTTACTATTTATGGAGTGTCACCTTTTCACAAACAAAAGACGTAATTGGTTCAAAATTTAAATAATTTGAATGTTTCGTTAAATTAAGAAATTCTTTTGTTTTGCAATTCACAACTTTCCGTTGACCTTAACTCAAACAGTTTTAGATCTGTGCAAAAGTATATAAAATCCAGCAAGAGATTTCGAGTTCAAAATGTAACAACATTTGTATATAATATGTATTGTAATTATTGTAATGTCATATAAAATGTATATTGGCAGAAAGCGTTGATAAGTTGTTATAACTTGTGCATAATCCCTTGTCTATATTTTGGCAATAAATATGTTTAATATAAAAATGTATGGGCGGGTACTTAGTTCGTAAAGGGAGATGTATGGGCGGATACTTAGGTTGGAGAGGGAGATGTATGGACGGATACTTAGTTCGGAAAGGGAGATGTATGGACGGATACTTAGTTCGGAGAGGGAGATGTACGGGCGGATACTTAGTTCGGAGAGGGGGATGTATGGACGGATACTTTGGTGAGAGGGAGATGTATGGACGGATACTTAGTTCGGAGAGGGAGATGTACGGGCGGATACTTAGGTTGGAGAGGGAGATGTAAGGGCGGATACTTAGTTCGGATAGGGATATGTTTGGGCGGGTACTTTGTTAGGAGAGGGAGATGTGCGGGCGGGTACTTAGTTCTGAGAGAGATGTACGGGCGGGTACTTAGTTCGGGAAGGGAGATGTATGGACGGATACTTAGGTTGGAGAGGGAGATGTACGGGCGTGTACTTAGTTCTGAGAGAGATGTATGGGTGGATACTTAGTTCGGGAAGGGAGATGTATGGACGGATACTTAGGTTGGAGAGGGAGATGTACGGGCGGATACTTACACTGTAGTTCGGAGAGGGATTTGTATGGGCTGATACTTAGCTCAGCGAGGGAGATGTACGGGCGGGTAATTTGTTCAGAGAGGGAGATGTGTTGGCGGGTACTTAGTTCGGAGAGGGAGATGTACGGGCGGGTCCTTAGTTCGGAGAAAGATATATTTTAGAGGACCATACTTATGGCAGCAGAGGCAGATAACTGAGAGGAAGTAGAAGTCATAGAGAGAAATATCCGAGGAGGATTGTGTTCAGAGGAGATATTTTAGTAATCAGCTAGAATGTCTAAGGTGAAGATTCGAGATGAATATGGTGATCTTAGCGGAAGAGGAAATTCGAGCAGAAAGAATCTGTCATAACAGGAAGGAGATAATTATGGGCGCAGAGATTGATTCTAGATATAAAGGGGAAGTTCGAAGAGAGAGAATGAAATATTGTTATTGGGAGAACATACCCTGCTCAGGGTAAAGTTAAGTTTTCTAAAGATGTCGAAAATAAGATATATATACGTACCATTTTAGCATGGAAATGACCCGAGATGAAATACTTTTAGAGAAAGGTCACTTAGAGAGCAAGTATAGGATCTTACGTGCGTTTTTTAAATAAGATATTTATAATAATTTTTCATAAAATGATCTGAAATAGAAACTTGTTTGGTAAATTTTACTATTAATTTGAACCGCTTTAATAATGTTTGATATAAAAACATTTCAACGCTCATTGCTTCTGACACATGGAAGAGAGTTTTGCCCATCAGACTGTGGATATCCTAAGTTATACCCTGTACCAGAAAGTTCGATCTCACATTTCATGACACGGTCCTATATTCATAAACGCATATAAAATAACATTTAATTATAACTACTTGTCTTAAAATGGTTTTAATTTTGTCTTGTTCAGTTCAGGATATTAAATATATGTTATCGCTTAGACCTTAAAATATTATGTTCTTTTCAAAACATTTAAACGTATATATGTACAAGTAGTTCAGAGGTCATATATTACAAGAGCTCCGAGTTCTTTAGTTGCGCAAAAAACAATCCCATAAAATAGTCTTGTTACTGCGCGAGTTCGATTTATCCCCGTTACAGACTCGAACTGTTTTCTTCGTATTTCTTGTACTGTTTTTTCCCGTATGCCGTAGCCAGGACGTTGGCGTGAGATTGAGGTTATGCTACAGAATGTTAGCCCTCGGCTTAGATAACATGATCTCGTTGGATTACAGGTGATAGCTTTGTGTATTGCAAATCAAAATTGTTCTCAAAATCATTCAATGCTGGACTGTCTCATTACTAACGACAAACCTTGATTACGGCCTGCAGACAAATGTGACGTCGTTCGTAACGAGAATCTTAGCCCTCCTAATATCATCACCTGTTAACAAAAGTATCGGTCATATTTCATGTTTATCTCGACAAATGATTGGAAGCTAGAGCAAGGTGAAGCTGATTTAACAGTAAACAGGCAGTCCTTAGGCTGGACTCGCTAATGACCACACGTCGGTGTAATATCAGAACACGTTATGTGAACACGCTTAGAGCTCTTTGTAACACGATAGGTTGTTTTGCTAAAATGGTAGCGAATTGTTAGTTACATGTGAACTTGTTCGTCCCCATGCTCCTGTGTCAACGTGTGTCATACACCAGTTAGAGGTCGCTGTGAATAAGACAATTACAAACATGGTTTACCTACGCTCCTATTGTTCTGAAATGTAAACTTGATTAAGAATGAAGTTATTTCAACTTAAATAAATCACTCTTGTCGGCCCGGATATAAGCTCGCGAGGGGTCTTCATTTGGAAGGACACCGGAGTACCCTGAGAAAACACACGTAGTCGGGCAGGTAACCCCAAAACTTTTCACGTCATCCCGTTCACCTTGGTGAAAGGCAGCTGCAATATTCACTTCGCCACCCGGCAACCTTAAACGGCACTTTTATTGACATAACGAAACAAATTGGGTTTTTATTAAAACTCCTGGAAGTATGCCTCTCCCCTTCAAATGAGCTTCCAAAACTGAAGATTATACGGAAGTGTATACTGCTGTTCACTGCAATGCGCCAACAGAATGCCTTGGTCATGGACTGAAAGTTCCAACGGTACGTGATAGCATATATTCGAAAAAAAGAAGATATATACACAACAATCGCGTTTTTTCTTACCCCAAATGTAGCTCTTTTCGTACAGTGTACTTATTTGTACCGTTTATCTTCTATGAATGTTATGTGATCAACTATACAACTTGCTTTCACTTTCTGTCAAAAAAAGTTTGTGAAAAAAAACACAAACAAACTCTTGGTTCAGTGCCATTTTTATGTTTCCTTCTCATTAGGAGATTTGCAAAATCCTGCAGACAACATCATCACGCGACATAAGTCAGTTGCAGCAGCATGTTAACTACACGTACCGTTGAACAGACAAGACGTAATGAAAATGACCTCTTATTACATGTAAGTGCATTCCATACATACTTGCACACTAAGCCCATGTCCAAGGGAGTACAAGTTCTGCCTAATGACGTCATAAAGCATTTGCAGACGTTCTATTTAGAGGAAAACCATTCCCGTATGGGAAAATCAATTCTAAAATCATTTTAAATTCGCACTTAACTTCTTCAGCAATATTACCATATTATACATCTATGATAGTGGATTTATCAGATTTCTGTAAGCTGATACAAACCAATTTTTTTATAAATAATATTACAAATAAGTATATAATACAAATGTAATGATTATTAATAAATACTAACTAAAGGAAAACGGGTTATAAAACCTGTACACGGTATTAATCATGTATTAAACAGTGTACTGTATCGTCCGTTAATTGCACATATTACCAGATATTTAGCGTATGTGAAATCATTGGTATCATATGACGTCAAGATTCAAGATGGCGATCACGATGCCAGCGAAAATCGAGGTCATACTCAACAGTTATTTATTAAACTAGGATGTATATACCTTTGTAGGTTATCGATGTGAAGCGAAGAGATGGGGGCAAATATTATTTAAATTCAAGTCTATGAAAATATGCCCCGAAATATGCCCCATTTTGCTTTCGACGGAAAGGGCCACGCTAACTTATACATCCAAACTGAACGTTTAGCTACAGTAGGTTGGTTTTCTCAGCAATAAACATAGCGCACTAGCAACAAAAGCTAAAGTTATGTTACGTATCTCGACATTTTCACTATCTAAAAAAAAATTACGATTACTTACTTCACTTAGCAACAATTTGGATTCAACCTTTTTATACACATTTAAGGATCATATTGTCCAACTTCGCTTTGGGGTTTCACGGTAATCCCGCCTTAGTTTCGTGTTGGATATACATGAAACTGTAGTTCAGTTTGCCCAGGACCCTGTTGTTGACAAGGTTCCTTACATCTCTGGCTGTTAGAGCGATATAACCTCAATCTGAAGATCAGACTCGAATCCTGTTTTTGTTTATTACGTCATTACGTCAAAAGGAACATGGCGTAATATAGATGACGCCAACTCAAGTACTCATACTCTCTTTTCAGCTTCTACATGGATACAAATGTTTAATGTACCCGTAAAGGTTTTAAAAATGATCATCGGTTTAATAACTGGACGCTGTAATCTTGAATAACGTCATTTTGAATTATGACATCCATCTTGACTTCTTGCAGTCATCTCGACCGCCATCTTGAATCGTGACGGATGAAGTCGTGAAGCTATATCCCTACAACAACATCAGTATCAGATATGAATTGTTGTCAATTTGAGATATATATGGTAACTATCGTAAATGTATAAGGTATTGGTTGTATGTTGTATCAGACACCATGTTTAACACTGTATTGTATTTGAATGAAGTGCGAATTGACGAATCTTTAACATAATGTATCCAAGTTGTGTAGTGAGGATTTGACGGTGATTAGCACTGTCTGCGTAGGAAGTGGGCTATTGTTCGGGCTGGTGTAACGCTTCCTGATGACGCGATGTTTTGGAATAACGTCTAATACGTCCTAACAATACTGGGAGTGTTGGTGGATTGGAGATGGAGGGATGAAGGGAGGAAGAGGATAGGGCGATACGGTCTACTTACATGTACAACTGCAGTCATACCTGCGTAAGAACCCAACTTCATGATAAACTGTAGTCAAGCATGCGTAGACGGTCACCTCTTCCAACATTCGTTATATATAATATACTCTTATATAAAATCTTCCTTTTACAAAAAAAACCCAGAAGCTGTTTATTTCATGTAAAAGGTAACAACGCTATTTGTCCATTTCGCTATTGAATCCACGAAAAAAAATATTAGTACCAGCTGCCTCTTGTCTCTGTTGCTTCTATGTAAATATCCTTGTAGATAATGTTGCTTCTCTGTAAATAACCCTGTAGACAGCGTTACCTCTCTGTAAATAACCTTGTAGACAGTGTTGTTTCTCTGTAAATAACCCTGTAGACAGTGCTACTTCTCTGTAAATAACTTTGTATATAGTGTTACTTCTCTGTAAATAACCTTGTAGACAGTGTTACTTCTCTGTAAATAACCCTGTAGACAGTGCTACTTCACTGTAAATAACTTTGTATATAGTGTTACTTCTCTGTAAATAACCCTGTAGACAGTGTTACTTCTCTGTAAATAACCCTGTAGACAG
>JAULCA010168166.1:0-14755 GCA_032360845.1 Crassadoma gigantea | reverse complement strand
ACCTCTACCCCCCCCCCCCCCCCCCCCAAAAACAAACAACAAAATCCCAGCTAAATATTAAGGATTAACACCTTTCAGTATTTAAGGAGGAGTCGTTTAAAGTGTTTGCCATATATGACAACTTGAAAGTAGATCAAGGTTATTTTCTTTAGCAAGCTTTGCCAGGCTCTATCCCATGAAGAAACGAGCCAGATAATATATTATAATTCTATGCTTTTAGATTCTTCATAGTTTTAAAGTGTTCGACATATCTGACCCATGTGATCTTTAAATTTAAAATACGTCAGTTCTAAAGAATAAATCGTTCTCAAAGTTTGCGGAAATATTCCGTCCATATATAAATATTTTATAACTTTCATTTCTACAGTTCTTTGAAGTGTTTGACATTTTTTTTTTTACCCAAGTGACCTTGAAAGTAGTTCCTTAGTTATTTGTTTTTCCTGGTGAGGAAGGCTTTTGGTTCTGTCCCCTGGCCGAGACGAACCAAATTTTTTAAAAATGGTAGCTTTTACTCCTGCTTAACGCTCAGCAATAAGGAGTGGGACGACTGGTTCGCCCGTTGTCAGTATGTGACCGGGTTGGGTGTCCTGCTGGATGTATTCAGCAGTATGTTTCAGAGAGGTAGCACTTTAAAGTTGGCATTAGTTCCAGGAGATAAACACGAACATATTGCAGCCTCCCAAAATGTACACGTATACACTACACGCATGCATCTTGCACATAAGGGAGGCCGTCCTTAAGTGACATTAGCTGTTTATAGAATGGTAAACAAAATAAATCAAACCACCCGAAGATTTTAAAATCCATTTTACTGGTTTTAAACCAATAATGAAAGATTTTCTAAAATCGCGATGGCAAAATAATGATTTCAATGCGAAGTTAACAAATTTTATTATATTAAACGTAAAATCGGTGATTGGCATCCTAGCTACAGGGAGAGGCGCCGAGACGAGGTTGTCATTGCCCGTCTCCGGCTTGGTTACTTAAACGTGATGTCCATCCTCAATGCTTAGCGTGTCGGGAATCATTTACAGTAAAGCATTTCTTGTTAGATTGTATGAGTTTAAGTCAAATCGAGAACATTTCTATGAGGACATTGCATGTCCCAAATCTCTTTTTGAAAACATAACCGTCTCTATCTGAAAACTGTTGGTCTTTTTAGCCCATAATCATCTGATGGTGGGCTATTCATTTCACCCTACGTCCTTGGTCCGTCCTTAAACACTTCTTGTTATCGGTATTTCTCGGGTAGTACCAGAGGGATCTATCTACAATTTCGTTTGTTTGTTCCCCTTGGTCCTAAGTTGTGCAGGGCATATTGTGAGACTAATCCGATAAACAACATGGCCGACAGGCAGCCATCTCGGATTTTGATAATGTTTGTTATCGCTATTTTTCTGGAAGAACCAGAGGGATCTTCCTCAAATTTCATATGTAGGTTTTCCTTGGTCCTTATGTGTGCAGGGCAGTTTTGTGACTAATCTGATAAACAACATGGCCGACAGGCCGTCATCTTGGATTTTGATAATGAATGTTTGTTATCGGTATTTCTCCGGAAGAACTAGATAAATCGTTCTCAAATTTTATATGTAGGTTTCCCATGGCCCCTTGTTGTGCAGAGCAACATTTGATATTGATCCGGTAATCAACATGGCCGAAAGGCAACCATCTTGGAATTTGATAGTGAAGGTTTGTTATCGGTTTATCTCGGGGAAAACCGGAGGGATCTTTCTCAAATTTTATGTGTAGGTTCCCCTTGGTCCTAAGTTGTGAAGGGTAACGTTTTGGACTGATCAGATAAACAAAATGGCCGACAGGCAGCCATCTCGGATATTGATAATGAATGTTTGTTATCGCTATTTCTCAGGCAGAACTATAGGAATCTTTCTCAAATATTATGTGTAGGTTCCCCTTGATCCTGTCCCTGCAGGTATAGCCTAAGAATTGTACCTGCTGCCCCCATTGCATGAGGCAACAAAGTATGGGATCCTATATTTTCTCTTCTTTCTTAACAACTTTCTTCTTCCCAATGTGTCCCTTGACAAAGCCTCACTTTTGGTCATAAGTTCGCCCCTGTGAGGAAGGTTTGGGTTCTGTCCCCTGGTCGAGACATACCAAAGTATATAAAAATGGTAGTTTCTACTCCTGCTTAACGCTCAGCAATTTAGAAGTAGGACGGCTGGTTCGCCCGTTGTCAGTATAATGTGACCGGTGGGATGTCCTGCTGGCTGTCTTCGGCAGTATGTTTCAGTGAGGTAAAAGGCACTATAAAGTCGGCATCAGTTCCGCGCTTTCACAAGGAGAAAATACAAGAACATATAGGAGCCTCCCAAAATAAACACGCATTCACTTCAAGCGTGCATCTTGCACGCAGGGGAGATCGTCCTTAAATGACCTTAGCTGTTAATAGGACGTTAAACAAAATAAAACCAAACCAAAACAAACCCCTTGATACTTGGTTTTGCAGAGCAGCTTTTGAGACTGATCAGATAAACAGCATGGCTGGGAAGGAGCCATCTTGGATGTACGAAGTGAAGGTTTGTTATCGCTATTTCGCAGGAAGTAACGGAGGGATCTTCCTTAAATCATATATGTAGGTTTCCGTTGGTCCTTAGTTGAGCATGATTACTTTTGAGACTGATCAGATAAACAAAATGGTAGACAGGCTTCGATTTTTTAGATTGAAGGTTTGTTAGTACTTGAGGGATCTTTCTCAAATTTGATATGTAGTTCCCCTTGATCCCTCGTTGTGCATGCTAAAATTTTCAGACTGATCATGAAAACGAAATTGCGAAAGGAAGAACTGATGAGGCCCGCCAAGGAACTTCTTTTTTGTAGGTGTATCTTTTACGAAGTCATGTTGTCTGTAAAATAAATGCGAATTATATTTGTTATAAAATTTGGATAATTTATACTTAATTAATAACACATGTTATATATGTACATTTACTTTAAATTATCTCTATATATCGCGTAAAAATGGAAATAATTTCAAAAAAAAAATGAAGCCGTTTCAGTAACAATAGGGTTCGAAACATCCATGTATTTGTGAGCTGCATCAAAACATATTGATTAGTCGGAGGTCTTTTGTTCTAATAATCCCACTATTCTGTACTTTAGTTTATGGATTAGAATATCATTATTGTTCAAATCGTGGTCTGGTCGTTGCATATTCCTTTCCTATTACAAACTCTAAACAATCTGGTTTGTTCCAGATAAAAAGAATATTACAAATTATGTATCGGTTTGCTTGTAATTATAACAAAAATGATAATTGTGTTAATTGATCTTTAAGATTCCAACTCTGCCTATAGCACACATACACGCGTAAAGAATGCACATGGATGCACGTCATTAAAAGATCTAATCTGTTAATACGACGTTGAACCCTATAATACAAATCAAAATCAGCAGAAGATGGCAGATATTTCACTCTTGAACCATAATATCCCCTTTCGTCAGCTTAAATAACCACTTGACCAATGAAACGGTATAGTGAAAGTAGACGTTAAATGGTAAACCTAACGTATATTGAGCGATATAAGTTATTTCATGTGGTGTGTATATGGATTATGTTTGACATTATGTTATCAAGTTTAAAATAAAGAAACGAAAGCAACGTTGTTAAGCAGAACATACGTCGACACGTCAGCTGATGCAGCTAACCAAGATTAGTAACAGAAATCAAACAGATGTACACGGATATTTTTCTTAATGACATTTAAATCATATTTATGTACATGTATTTACGTATTATATATGTCTGTCTATCTTAAACATGACTTCATTTCCTCTTGATTATATAATATATATTCATAACAATGCATGGTTTAAATTGAAAATGACATAAAACATTAAGTTCAAAAATATTAGATAAACAATTAACAAACCAGCAGGAACCCTATATACCCCTGTATATGTGATGCAATAATGCAGTGTAATGCCCATGGCAAAGCCTTCGCTTCAATGATAATAATGACAAAAATATACTCTGTCGGAAAAAGCTGTGTTAAAGGACGCCCAAGCTGTGCTTCGAGTTATGGTATTTCGGTTTACGGATTTCCTTGAGAGTCGGAAGAGGCATTAACACTGATTTAATTATATTTCTGTCCGTATCCAGGCTAAGTGTGCTAGTGGTGAGGACTCACTTCAATTATGGTTCACTGCAGCGTTTATTGATTACAAGATTCTTTGGTTCTCCAAGTTCTGACTATATTGGTGTGACAGGTTCCTTGCGGCGTTTTATACGCCAAGACAAACCCGTGCAGACCATGGTCGGAGACGGCTAGTCAGTACAGCTCGAATTACTACAAAATGCCTGCATTGGTAAATTGTATAAGGTTTGATTTTATAGGTAACCGACCTATGAACATCTAAGGTCATTATACCCACCGTAATGAAGGGAGGGGTTACTGGAAACCAGCTAGCTTGTCCGTCTGTCCGTAGACAACATTTGTCCAACTATTCTTTCGCTCATTGTTCAATACACTTCTTTGGATTTTTTTTGTGACAGTGCCATATGTTTTTGTGTCTACGGAACAAAATAAGTTGTGTTATGCCCTTTTACGTCAAATAACTTGACAAAACATTGTCTGGCTATGCATTTGCTCAGTTTTCATTGGATTTCTTTGATTGTGTGTAGTAGAAATTCCACATGTAGTTGGGTAACCTGAAATAATTGTGTTTGGACAATTTTAAGAGAGTTATGCCCTTAAACATCAAATAAATTGACAAAACATTCTCTGAATATGCATTTGCTCAGTTTTTAATAGATTTCTTTGATTGTGTGCAGTAGAAATTCCATATGTAATTTTGTGTTTCAGATTTTGTTTAGGGAGCTGATGCCCCATTTACAAAACACATTTGATAAAACATTGTGAAGCTTAGGATTTTAAGGTCACCTGGCCCATACTGTTGCGTCCGTCGTTAGTCCGTGAACTTTTTCTTGGCTTCTGAAGAAGAGGAGGACATAGGCTCACGACATTTGATCAGTAGGTAGATGGGATGGAGTGCTATAAGTTTCCTTTTTTAAAATGAACTTGACCTACTGTTAAGGTCAAATATGTTAATAAATTCAAACATGATATTTGAAAGGCGATTAGGAATAGTCATGATATTAAGGTTTGTTATGTAGACTAGAAGTGCAAAACTTTTTTTTTATTACATCAGTGAAATTGACTTCAAGTGCTAGTCAGGGGTCAAAAGTCAACAGGGGTTAAACGCCTTTACAATCTTCTCAAGTTCCATTGTCATTATACTCATCAAAAAGACATTGAACTAGCTTCGAGGCCACAGAGGTCAAATATGTTGAAAACTCCAACAACAATATCTTAAGAACAATGTGAGCATCAGTAATAATATTAGGTATATTATGTTGACCAGATGTGTAAATCACATGGGTCAAATATGTTAAAAACTTCAAACAACAATATCTTAGAAAAAATGAACTTCAGTCATAATACTTTAGTATGTTATATAGATCAGCAGTATAATTTTTTTTCATTGTTACAGTATTGAGGTCAAAGGTAGACCTTAGTTCTTGTCAGGGGTCAAACGTCAACAATCTTCTTCTCAAGTTTCATAAGGCCCGAGTCATGCTATTTGGTCAGTAGGTTGCTGGGATGATGTACTATAGTTTCCTCATTACAAGACCTTGAACTAGTTTTGAAGCCACAAGAATGGTTGAGTTAATTGACAACAAGTTGAAATGGCTTATTATCAAGATTTTATAAGTATAGACATAACAAAGTCTATGAAAATGGTAGTTTCTACTCCTGCTTAACGCTCAGCAAATTAGGGACTTGTTTGCCCGCTGTCAGTATAATGTGACCGAGTGGGATGTTCTGCTGGGTTTCTTCGGCAGTACGTTTCAGTGAGATAGCAATATAAAGTCGGCATCGGTTCCGCGCTATCACAAGGAGACAATACACGAACATATCGCAGTCAACCAAAACACACACGCATGCATCTTTGCACATAGGGGAGGCCGTCCTTAAATGACTATAGTTGTTGATAGGACGTTAAACAATACCAATCTAGTTATGTAGAGATTATGTAACGATCTTTAGTGTTGTTGTATGGAAGGGGTCTTAGATTATAAACAGCTCTGCTTATTTAGGAGTGTCTCCATGCATGATTGATGTGTAAGAGCGTGTTGAAGGCAGTGTGTTGGTGAATTTGTCCCCTTTGTGACAATGATCATTGTAAGAGCGCTTCTTCATTTAAACAAAAATATATTATACGTCGAAGACATTCAATAGAGCATTCGAGAGCATGTCATATTATAAAAAAAGAATAATGAAAGACCAGCTAAACCGTTATGTAAATTCCCTTTCAGTTGTCTTTTTTTTGGTTTTCGCCCATTATGTGCAATACAACACGTTTTCAAATGAAGACTCAAGGACCGCTTCAACCCACTAGTGTTGTCTGCAAATGCCATCTATTTTATACCACAACATACATTTATACGTATATTTATGTAAACATTGTATTTGTTTTATAATGAATGATGTAACTGTGATGGGTAAACAATTGATAGTTCGGTTTGGTTTCATTTTGTTTAACGTCATACTAACTGCTAATGTGATTTAAGGATGTACCTCAATGAGTGTTGTGTAAGTGTGCATGTATGCCGAGATAGGGTATGCTGGTGAACTTGTCTTCTTGCTATCTCACTGAATATCATGCTGAAGGCAAGCAAGGCAAAAGCATCCGTCCGCTCACATTATAGGGTGAACGAGTGAACCAGTTGTTGCCAATAGACCCTAAATGCTTAGCGTAGGCAGAAATCAACATCGAATCACAAAGTGAGATGTTGCCAATCGGAAAGAAATGGAAAGATCCCAAATCTCTCAGTTTTATATTTTTTTGCTTTTGTGCCCTCTACGGGGTCCAAAATTAGTGGTCTTTTACGAAATAGGCAGTGGGCAAACATAATGTTAATTCTTTTCTCGGGGTTCTACATGCCGGGTTGAATAAATACGTGACATTAAGTATATGATTTTGTAATCCATATATTGCAGTAAATACCGCAAAAGCAGTGTAACACAATTTCAAGCAGCAAATGTCATAATATCAACTAAACTGTTCCTATGGGATAGCATATCAAATATAGATTGCAGTATCGAACGGTTCTTTAACCGAACACTATTTCCCAAACGGAATTAAAGGCGTCGAGGTCGTTTAATGAACCTCAAAGTGCTTGCCAAATTACTAATTATTTCAATCTGCTCACGTTACTATGTAAATACCAAAAGTCATCTTTCCTCTGGGATTTAAGAAGCGATGCAGTACTGTTCGTTCTGGGGAAATCATTCAACGTTTACTGAATAATTATCGGCAAAGATTACCGAGTACGGTCTATGCCATTTCATAGCCATTGAAATACCGCATCCCTTGAGGGTCAATTGACGTTAACGAACATTATATCTTTAGTTATACTTTCATTACGTCAGATGTATGTAAAATTCAAAAGCGCTTTAGCATGCGTAATGTGATCAAATTAGAATCTTTGACAAAATGTATATGACATAGCTTCTAACTTTTTTTAAGTTTCTTCGAAAGTCTATCTTGTTCCTGAAAGGAAGCAACGGCAATTCTTATTCAAAAACAAGTAAACGATGTTACCAGTCACTTATGCCGACTTTATAGTGCTACCTTACTGTAAAATACTGCGAAGATACCCAGCAGGACGCCCCAACCGGTCACATTGTACTGACAACGGGCGAACCACTCGTCCAACTCCAAAATTGTTGAGCGTGAAGCAGGTGTAGAATCTACCATTTTTACAGACGATGGTTTGTCTCGACCAGGGGACAGAACCCAAAGCCTTCCTCACAGATGCGAACGCTCAACTTATGGCCAAAAGTGAGGCATTGTCAAAGTAGACATTAGGAAGACGAAAGTTGTTTAGAAAGAAGAGAAAAGATAATATGGGGGCAGCAGGTACAATTCTTACGCCCTACCTGCAGGGACTCGTGTTCCATAACCGTCTCTAATGTCAAATAATCTATCAATAATGAAGATTGAATGAAGTTTATTATGCCTCAATGGCCAGGTCTTCGGTGGAGGACTTATGTGGCGAAAACTGGTTGTATGTCATTGTGTAACGTCTTATATGACAATATAGGCCTCTGCGTTGATAGAGATGACAAAAAAGACATACGATTGTATTTTACGCATGGTTTCGTTTCCAAATACATCCTTATTTAAAATTGTTTCAAAATAATTAATTGAGGACAAATCATGACAAAATGGGAACAAAACATGAAAAATTGATGAAAAATATGGACAAATACCAAGCGTATTGAGTCCTATGCCGTTTAAATCCAGAGAACACTGAGATTTATAACCGTAGAGTAAAAAATGAAAACAATTTTATATTGCTTTACATTTTCTAAAAAACATTCAAATTCATTTCATACTTTCCGGAATAACAACACACTAAACTCCAATTCATGAAAAACATCTTAATTTAAAAAAACATTCAAATCAATTTCCATTTTATACATCAGTATATAGAAATTTCAGTATGTTAGCATTGATAGTATATTTTATCTCGTTTACAATATAGACTATATAACTGTAACTTTTGTTGTAAATAGTCCTATGCTTGTGTCGTGTTATGAAATAGATATATAGAAGTCTATATGTTGTCGTGTTTTATGTAGTAAACGTGTTATAAAATCATGTTATGTTATTTTTAAAAGGAAGAGAGAAAAGAAAGAAAAAATATTGGTGTGTAATTGCTGGTGGCCGTAAAATGGAACAGGCGCCTTCATCTCCACGCAAACATGTTTGCCACAAATCATCTAGAGGAAGAAAAAAATTGAGAAAAGAAGACTAGAAGACCTGATTGTTTTGAAAAAGAATTAATTCATTTATTTGCCTGTAAATACAATGTTTAGAAATTATGTGAATATTGAAATTAAATAAACTATGTACAGGGAAATCCCTTCTCAAATTTACTTAATGGGAAATAATCCGTTAATTACGCAAAAAATCCCCACTGATATTGACCTAAGGTGGAATAATTCGTTAATTAAGCATAAGATTTACTTTAGAGGGAGTAATCACGTGAACTGAAGCTAAAATGAATCATGGGCGATAATCCGGTATGTGACTCAAAATTGATGACGTCACACATAATACACACGATATGATGATAAGACGGGGATGGGGGCTATGTCCTAAGCAACCCCACCCTGATCCCCATCTATTCATCACGAAGCCTCCCAAATTACACATACATACATCTTGCACACATGCGAGGCCGTCCTTGAATTATCATAGCTGCTGATAGGACGTTAAACAACATGAATCTAAACCAAACCAAACTTACTTTTCACCTTGCGCATTTGCAAATCTAATTTTTATTGCAATAAAATGCCAAAGGCACTTAGCGCAGTATCGCACACAGTTAAATTGAACATTTTACAAGTTACTGCTTATACCCCTAATGCTGAACATTTACCAGTTAATAACAACCTCCATTTTTAAGTAATTAGGTATGTTCGGAACTGGAACAGAACCTGTTGATTGAGGTGCTTCTACATGGACACTTGAATTGGATTGGTTTAGTTTGGCTTAGTATCGTTAAACGTCCTTTAGCATTGGTAAACGTCCTATCAAGAGCTAGGGTCATTTAAGGACGGCCTCCCCTGTGTTTAAAATGCAAGCGTGTAGTGTATCCGTGTGTGCCTTGGGTGGCTGCGGTATGTTCTTGTTTTGTCTCCTTGTGATAGCACATTGATTGATTGATGGGTTTTACGTCCGCTTCACTACAGAGTAGTTCAGTTATCCGGCAGACGGTTGTGCGTGTGATAACACAGAACTGATGCCGACTTTATAGTGATATCTCACTGAAATATACTGCCAAAAACACCCAGCAGGATATCCTACCCGGTCACAATTTACTAACAACGGGCGAACCAGTCGCCCCACTCCCAAATTGCTGAGCGTTAAGCAGGAGTAAAAACTACCATTTTTACAGACCCAGGTATGTCCTGGCCAGGGGACAGAACCAAAAGCCTTCATCACTGGGGCGAATGCTCAACCAACTAAACCTTTAATAGAGTGTTCGCCCCTTAAATGACCATAGCTGTCAAACCAAACCAAACCTTAGCTGCTAATATCACGTAACACAAAATAATACAATAAAACCAATACCTACTGTCTTTTACCTGCTTGAGTGATTATTCTAATTCTAGTAGGCTGTTAATCAAATTAAAGCCAAACCAGCACATTTACATACATAAACACACATGTTCTGATTTTATAATGGAAAATCAAAATTGCTCCGCTTATCGTAGTAGTAAATCGTCCCTGATAGTCGTAGGACACGATTCGGAATGTGCTGAAGTTTTAGGTATACTTGTTTATAACAAAGAACAAATTGCGATCCCATACTTTTAACAATTTATCAAATTAGGGGGCATGGCAAACTCCGTGTCGTTAGTGTATTTCCTGTCCTTTGAACTCATATTGCTCACTCAATGATAAAAAGTATGGTTTTTAACATGTTATAAATAAAAATCAATAGCTCCAGGTGAACCATCAAGGTTCCATTGGCCTCATGCTTATATTTATTTTGGTTAATTCAGTTTAACGTCCTATTAACAGCGAAGGTCATGTAGCACAGTATTCAAATTTGTTACATTATACTAACAACGGGTGAACCAGTTGTTGGCATTACACCAAACGTTAAGCAGTGAGTAGTAGCTACCATTTTTAGGACCTTGTTATGTTCCGGCCTTCGGACAGGACCCATAGCCTTTTTCACACGGGCGAACAGAATTCGTTACCTACGCCGATTCGGCGAACGTTTAACACAACAATAAACAGTGACATGTCACCACGGAAGGCAGTAAAAAACGAACAGGTAATTATGAATAAGAACGAAATATATGGAAAGATCCCAAATGTTGCAAAAGCAATAGTAAAAATTGCAGTTCATAATTCTTTGCGAGTAAATCAAAGTTAATTTGAATATTCGGTATATATTTGAATTTTTATTTGACATTCGTTACTAGACATTACACCGTATGATTTCATTAATGATCTTTGAAGGAAACAAACACGAACAATCACATTATAGAATATAATACCCAGAGTACACGCTAAATGGTATATTTGACGTATAAATAATGATTTGCCATATAAATAAAGTACGCTCTGGAATCCCTGAAAACGGGTCCTATCTTACAGGAAATAATTTCATTGTGCACAGCGTACATTCCACGAAGGCCCGTTACAAAGTGGCGTATAAAATGCTCGATCACATTAGCTGTGGCAGGTCTCCAAAACTCACTGTTATAACAAAAGAATGAGATCCAATTGAAGACATTAACGTAATACTCTTCACGGGCAGTACAGCTGCTGTCAATTGTCATCTCATGATTAAAAATCTATTCTGTTTACAATTTGATTTCTACGAGATGAAACGAATGTATAATCGTCAACCATTTTTTGTCTGCAATACCGTTTGTACATTAACTTTTCAGGAAAGGATATTCCAGCTTTACAGAGTATGCAAACAAATACAACACTGTTAAATAATGACACTATTAATATCAACTTTATTCATATTACAGCAATTACGTGTTATTTTAACTTAAATTCATCAATGTTGTATGCACGGGGTCTTATTGTGGGAGGAAAGCTGAATACCCGGAGGTGCAACTTGCCCCTTACCTTTTTCACGTCTGGTCGCTGTATTACAAAAGTTAGAAAGCAGATAACAAGTATAAAGACAACCAATGTTTCAAGAAGTGGATCAGATCTACAAAGAAAATTTATTGCATGACATGAAATACATTGAAGGAATGCTGTACGTCTTTTCCTTTCCCTTGACCAGTTTGGTGTGACGCTCTGCCTTCTCCAATTGGGACTATCAGTTGACAACCAAAACTGACACAAGGTTAATCAATAGGTAAACAATATGACAATGACTCAATTCAAAAATTGATGACGCGTTGATGACGCCTTCACAGTAAACGTTGACGTGTTGTAACAAACACTGGAAGCTTTTTTTGTTGTCAACAGTTCTGTTATAAAGGTTCATATCGCTCCAGTGACACAGTCTGTACTATTGATCAAAGCTTCATTGGCGTGGATACATTAACTACACATTATACGTTCTACCACGAGAGTTAAGCAACGGTTTACAGACAGTATCGCCTGACAACAAAATAATAACTGTGTGTTACTGCAGGCACTTAAACTTCAACAGTATGACTGCCCCTAAGGGCCAAGCCAGCAGCAAAATCGGCAGCACTTGTCAAGAGTTAGTTTAAGGAGTAGAGCTCTGTTCGATATCCGTTTATTTTAACGTTTCACTCAGTTTAATGATTTAGTATACATTTTATCGTCGATGGAGTTCGTTGGATATATGTGGCTAACACAAAAATAAACAATGTCCCTTCGGGAAACACCCAAACGTGACTTCAGGCAAAATTTAACCCTCGAACGTAATTGTCGCATTGAATGTCTCCAATAAGAACACTAACGCACTGGATTTTATTCTCTACCAGAGTAGCTAACATATACACGCCTTTTGTAGGCGTCGTCATTACGTTCGGTCCACTGTGAGTATACTAGTAGTTTAGCTGGCAAAGTAACAGTAACGTTTGGTTTAAATAAATGTATATGCATGTACATGGTAAAATTTACATTATAAACGGGGTTACACTTCGTCCAGAAGTCTTTGTGTCTCGTTTATTGGATCACCTTCGGTGCCAATGCGATATCATAGGACTACTGCAGATAAAAAGATACAGACGGTGAAGAACATTACGTGGAGATATTTCATTATAGTGTTGTGACTGGTGTTGGACAGCGGCGAGAATTGCTTGTAGTGTACTGTGGTTCAGGAATTCAGGAGGTGCTCTTAGAATGCTTCGTTGCCAATTGATTTTAATTTAGCCGTGATTAAGTCGCCAGGACAAAATCTCATTACGCCGAATTGGCGGGTGTGTAATGAGCAGGTATGGAACTGGTTTGTCATTTCGGTGTCAACAGAAACACACGGGCTAAACACGTATCATGTTTCTCGTCTTATGTACTATTCACGTGCGTCTTTCTGTCGTCACTGCGTTCGACATTGGTTTCATCCGAGTGTGTTCAAAGTGATAAGGTCACAGCCAACAGGATATTACAGGTATCGGAGATAACACTTAACAAATCACGTCAAGTATGTGACGAATTTCATCTGGACGTGAAGGTATATGTACTCTCTGAAAATACAGAGAAAAACAGCAATGTTACAAGTGAGTATATGTAATTAGTTTCATATCATAATATTAAATCTTACTGTGTTAGCCTGAACAATATTTATGTAATGTATAAGTAATATGCGGAAAGGGTGTTATTCAAGCTAAAACAATTTACATTTCAAAATCAAATATATTTTCGCAAATGATAAAACGATTTTGGTCATATTGTCCACACCCCTGTATGTTAGTGATCGAGTGAAGAATATACTTGCAGAATTTTGGGAATTCACTTTTCTTCCCTCTATTTGACGCCTCACTTTTGACTTGGCTTATTAACGTTCACGTAGGCGAGGAAAGTAATGGGTTCTCCCCCAGGACGGGACATTATAAATTTCTTGAAAGCGGTAGTTGTTATTCCCTGCTTAAAAAAGTCAGCATTTAGGGGAATTACAACAACTGGTTCACCCGTTGTCAATATTATGTGAATGCTATGCTGGGTTCCTTTGGCATGATTTTTCCAGTTAGATAGCAATATAAAGTCAGCGTCAGATCCATGTCATCACAAGGAGGTAAACAAATAAAATAAATACCAAACATATTGCCTATAAGCAGCTTGAGTGATTATTCCAATTAGCAATTAACTCTCTAACAGACCCAAATTTCCGTAAAAGATAGCGAACAATCGCGTGACCCCGACAGGTCAACGTAATTCCGCATTTTGAATATTCTGACGTGACCAATCAGCAGAGAGACCAAGAATTTGAAGAAAACACTAAAAAATATCTTAAAAACCTCGTTTTTTTTGTGGTTTTAGTTGACATTATTTAGAATGGAGAAAACTCAATTTTATTTTGAAATTTGCAGGGGTATATCGGTATTGTACTGTCGCAAATATTCATAGGGTTATCCCCTAAATTAAACTATGAAGAGACCATCATGTCAGTGACAAACTAGTGTCGTCACAGAGGTCCCTGTGTATCTTCAGATCAACAAAGAAATGGAAAGAAAATATATATTGATATTCTACTGAACATATCGCAGCCTCCCAAAATACACACGCATACATTACACGCACGCAGGGATAGGCCGTCATTAAATGACCTTAGCTGTTAATAGGACGTGAAACAAAATGAAACAAAACAAAACCATTAAAGGATGAAAAAAGCCTACCTTATCCCACTGCATGATCTTGCACTGATGTGAAAACCACTGTGCAGAATAAGGTATTTGTTTTCGTGTCCTCTTTTTCGAAAAAGCTTGAAAAATGTGTTTTATCTCCAGGATGGGACATACCAAGCCTTGAAAATCGTAGATCTATTTCCCTGCTTGAAGTTCATTATTTAGGGTAATGACAACGCTGGTTCTCCCATGATATGACCGGTTGGGTTATTGTGTTTGGTGCCTGCGGCATATATTTTTAATGACACCTGAATGCATGCATTTGACACTTTGGAGCATTCCTTAAAACTCCTGCTAACTGCTCAGCAATATAGGAGTGGGACGACTGGTTCGCCCGTTGTCAGTATAATGTGACCGAGTGCGAT
>JAULCA010167833.1:0-10626 GCA_032360845.1 Crassadoma gigantea | reverse complement strand
ATTTGCACTCTTCCAAATCAAAGGTTGGAATAGTTCATTATGAAATTTCAGGGGTGAATGAATGGAAAAAAATCAGTTGGGCTAGACTTTATATTGTTATACTATCACTCTAACCAATAGGTTAACAGAACTGTACTTTTTTTGTTTAATTGTGAAATATTTCCTCCAAAGCAATTTGAATGGATTCTTAAAGGGCAAAAAATTTTAAAAATTTGATATGAAGAAATTTCTTCAGTATCATTTTTATTCCAAAACATGAATTTTAACATTGAACTTAAATTCTTAACTGACAGAAAAAAAAATCAACTAAAAGTAGTTAACTGGTATCATTTCAATTCCGTCTTTTCGTATTGCAGAGTTATTTGCTCTTGTGTCAAGGTATTGATTGTGTTGTCATTTGTGTGTGAAAATTACGTTGTTTTCTCAAAAATTTATGATGTTACTCTCATAAATTAATGGCATAACAATCGGTACCTGCTCACAAGAGCAGATTACTCTGCAATACAAAAAGAATAGAAAAGCATTGAATTTTTTATGTTAAGTGAAATGCTTGACTGACAGAAAATTTCATTTTAAGTGCTTAGTAATTATTCTTATTTACAAGATGAATCCATTATTAGATAGAATTTAATCACTTACTACCTTTATTTCAGGTTTGTGATGAAATTGCTCAAATGGAAAAGAACATAGATATGCTTAGGAAAGCTATCCGTGATAAGGAAAATCCCATGAAGGTATCCCAGACGAGACTGGACAACAGGACGTTCCGACCAGGAGTCGAGCTCTGCCGAGATCCAGTGCAATACAAGTAAGTTTAAAGTCAAAGAAATTTACTCAAAATTATAGATTTTTTTTGTATCACAAACTGGTAAAAAAAAATTGACCTCAATTTCGTGAAAAAAAGTTCTAATAGGTAGGTTTTGCAAATGTTACTGTTATATGTGCTTTAATTCATTTTTCTAGATTTTGTATGACATCTTAAAAACGATATGTTAAATTTTAGAAATATTTTGTATAAGTATTTTTCATTAACTTGGAAACTTTGGGGAAAGTTTTATTTTTTATTTTTGTTTTTCTTTCTGAGAAATGATGGGCCTGATCCATTTTAGAAGAATTCAAAGTTAATGATGCATTGTATTTGTTTTTTTATCATTTCAAATCAAAGAGTGCTTTTTTTTATAAAAATAAAATTGACCATTATTGATTCAGCTGTAAACATGCAAATAGTATTTGGCTGGTATAAAATTTGAACAGTACATAATTAAATTGATCATTTAAATTTGCTGATAATATTTCTGTATCAATACAAAAGTCAGTAAAAATATGTTGAAATATGCAGCATGGAGAAAGTTCATATATATGCATTATTAACAGAGAGTTGTGTATATTTGAAGAAAAAAAAAAAAAAAAACAGGGGGACAAAATTCTATACAGAGTTGTGCAATATGAGATCTTTCATGAAAAAGATCAACTACAATATTTTGAATTTTTATCTGCATTGCAGATTGGTCGGCGAGGTTAACGAGATCAGTCAGTCTATCGATGCCCTCACAGAGAGGCTGAACAACTCGGAGAACTCACGGAAGGATCTTCAAGACAACAGGATGGCATTGGAGAAGGAAATTGCTACCAAGAAAAACAGCATTTTCATTGATAGAGACAAATGTGTGACGGTACGAACCAGGTACCCAACAACCCTGAAGCTACAGGGATACCAGTAAAATTTGAAACTTAAAAAAAGAAAGAAAAACACTTTCAAATGTTGACTGTTGACATTTTTCCTTATCAGTATTCAGGGTGCCCTGGGCTGAAATCTTGCTAACTTATATACAAATCACCCAATATACACTGTCAATTTCAGTATCATGTCATGTTTCTTTGATCGACAGTTTGCACTGCACCAAGTTATCCTGTACAGGATTCATTAAATTTTCTCTGCATGAATCATGTGTGTTCTTTTTAATGCTACTCTTAATCCGTTTCCTGGATTTAAATGAAGAGTTGCAAATATTTCTCAACATCCAGAAATTAATTTTTTTTTTTTTTTTTTTTTGCTTTAAACGTTTTTATACAATATAAAAGATGATTATCTAAGAACATTGTGGACGAAAATACTGTGATATGTTAAATTAAGGTATGTATTTTATGTAGGTTATTATTTGATGTAAATATGTATGTACGAAAAATTCGTTTGTTGCAATGGTGGAATGAATACACATATATCATAGTTGTAATGTGAATAAAATATCATATTTGGCACGATTTGTATATTTTTTGTTTTTGACCCCTACATTTTTAAACTGGACTTTCCCAGTCTTTGATATGGTAAGGTTCAAACATGACTTTAGGGGTGAATAGATTAAGGATCCCTGCACCGCTGAAAAAAACTGAAACTATGCATTATAACATATTTTTGGCATCACTACAGCATTGATGGATTATTTCTGAAAAGAAAAGTATGCACACAATTTTTTATGATGAAGCAACATTCAGTCTGTGCAAACTGCTCTCACATAGGTGACATAGTTTTTTAAAAGGTAGAAAATATAAACATCATACAAGGGGTTAATAAAATCTTATCCTAAAAACAATCTTCGAAAACAATGAAGGACAACAACAAAGGGAAATACACAGTATATATATAACATAATTTATTATAATAAATGTAGAAATTTAGAATTAGATGACATGCATCATAAAATTCCTAATAAGGCATTAATTAATGCATCAATAATTTCAATAATGATCAACATTTCTATGTATTGGTAGATACATAAGAATCAATAGATGCAAAATGTAATAAAAATTGTTTTAACATATAGTATTACCTGGTAATGATAACAATGTCTGGTGTAAAGAGTCTGGTTAGCCTGTATTCACAAAACTATTTTCTAATCTCAAACTCAGTTATTTGCTGATATGTTCTTTCTTGAAACTCACAAATTTCTCGAGTTGCAATGTAGAAAGTAAACAACTCAATAAGGGTACTGACAAATTGAAAAATATTATGACCAGTTTAAAAATAATTAGATATTTTTCCCATTACTTTTTTTCACTAAAGAGTTTCTTACAGATGACATATTGCAATGAAATTTAATTTGCAGATTGACAGTTGTTCAAATTTCAGTATTTGAAAGCAAAAGAAAAAATATAAATAAAAAAGAAAGACATCTTCACTGATCAAACCTGGGGGCTTCTACACTGACAAACCTACATTTATCAATGTTGCTATCCTGGAATTTTTAATACTTACTATCAAAATGAGAGATGAACAATTTGATAAGGGAAGTAACTCTAACTTCTTTTTGTTCTTCTATCTACTGTAAAAGCATAATATTTCATTTGGGATTTAACTTTGTTTATCCCAACTAAATCTTAAATACACAAATTATAAACTAAAAGAAAATATCAAATGACCTATCAATTTTATTACTATTTCAGGAGATATGTTTCTCGTTCACAAATGTAAGAACTACTGACAAGGTATATGTATGTCTATGTGAGTCTACAGATTATACATTATGTGTATATGGCTCTTTGTATAGAAACTATAGAGTGGGACAGATTTGACCACTACCCATCGAGTGAGTGAATCTCACCTGATCTTTACCTGCACTGTGCCACCACACCTGTCAATTAAAACTTCTTACTTACCAGAAACAAGAGGCCCAATGGGCCTGCATGGCTCACCTGGTATTAATCTTACATTTGTAACCTGAAAGGTGATCTGACATAAAGCTACAAGTATTATATCAGTATTAATGACTATAAGTCATTCAAAACAACCTGTTTTCAGCCTCATGGTTATTCAGAAGAAGTTGTTCAAAGATTTAAACATATTAAACCCCTGTGACATTGAAAGTGGGTCAAGGTCATTTGTTTGACCAATCTTGGTAGCACTTCATCCCAGCATGTTACTGGCCAAATATTATCACCCTGGGCATTTTGGTTATTCAGAAGAAGTCGTTAAAAGATTTTAACATATTTGACCCCTGTGTACTTGAATATGAGTGAAGTATCATGGGCCTTTTGGCTATTGAGAAGAAGTCATTTGAAGATTTTGAGACATAAGACCCCTGTGACCTTAAAAGTTGGTGAAGGTCATTCATTTGAACAGACTTGGTAGCCCTTCATCCCAGCATGCTACAGGCCCAATATCAGTACCCTGGGCCTTTTGGTTATTGAGAAGAAGTCGATTGAATGGAAAAGTTGCCTTCGGGCAGGTGAGCTAAAAACAAAGGTTTTTAAAAACCGACTCATTGAAGTATATTCCCAACTGATTTGTCCCCAAACAAAAATAACGAATTACCCAATGCTTTATACTTCTATACTGCAAGGGTTGAAAACCAGTGGTTAAAGATGAACTCTGGGATTATGATAGGCACAATTGTTCTCCTTTTAACCAATTTAGGTCAAGAGCAGAACCCATATTCATAAAGCCATTATCACGCTCAAGCATGGATTCTGTGCTCAAACCTACCTTTTTGCTGCTGGTGTAAATCATGTTACACAGTCAAAAAATCTATTTTAATCATCAAAAATGGTACTTAGCCTGAAGACTCTTCCAAGTTCTTCCAGACCATTGACAAATTTTTGTTTTTCATAAATTCATCACTCGAATAAGGAATTGGGCTTGAGCACAAAATCAGACTTTGAGCATGAAAACGGTATTATGAATACTGGCCCTAGTCTTCAAATTGACATGTTAAAAGTCACCTTCTGATTTGAATATTTAACTGAGCTTGAACACAGTGTCGGAAATTGAGGCATGACAATGATATTGATGAACACAGCCGTTGGTTTAAGTTCTGTCAAAATGTCTCAAGAATAAGATTTCTCCATTTTTTAAAAACATGTTACTTTTCCAAACCTCATAACCTTGTCGTCAATGCAAACAAGATTCCAGACACAGCCTAACATCTCCAAAATGTTTGACTCTCACAGTTGTCTCATGTTTATCAAGATGAAAGGAAAAGATTCAAAATGTGGTTCATAACTCTATGAACACAATTTCTTCTGCTAATGCTTATAGAGGAACTTAAATTGGAAATGTAAATATGTAACTTTATTTTTCTACACTATAGTTCTTTTTCATTAAATATTGTCCAATAAATCTGCTCCAAAGCTGGTCCTCATATGACACATACAATTTTTATCACACGCAAAATATAGCAAATTAACTTATATATTTTTTTCTACACTAAATCTGTTTAAATACTGTCCTGACGTGCAATTCATGTGCAGAGAATTTCACAATGTTTGAGACTAATTCATTAGGGCTTAAAATTCTTGTAACAAATCTACATCTAAACTCCATGTTCAGTAATATAAATAAAATTCATTGATTGTTTAACTCATACACCCTGAAAACACATTTGAACGCTTCCAATTCAAAGGTTGGAATAGTTCATTATGAAATTTCATGGGTGAATGAGTTAAATCAAAATTTTAAAGAAGATTGAGATTTTCTCAAATCCAGGACAAGTTCATGTGTTTCCTGGAGATTCCTCCAGCTCTTGAATTGTATCCTTGACTATCACAGGGAAAGACTTGTTTGATGTCAACATGGAATACAACGATCGAAACATCCATACAGTCTCACTGCAATACAAAAATATATACACAAAACTTTTTATTTTCTAATTTTCTAAGAAGATTGTTTTAACATTTAAGAAATAAATGTGGTTTAGATTCCATATTAAATAATTGTACTGACTAACTTATAAATCAGAATTCATCCCTGTATTTTGTTTAAACGGTGGGTGTTGCACCACTAGGGGCAGAGGAGAGGGGTAAAACTTATAAAATCCTTCCTGTACCATTCGGATAAAGATTTAATCCTAATTTAATCTGAAGCATCCTTTTGCTAAGGGCCAAGTTTTTTACTTATATTTAATGTAATGATAAATTCAACCCCATTAGGGAAGGCGAAAAACTGTAGCCGAATTTTCCTGATTTTCAATACAAGTGTACTAATGTATTTCCCTATTTTGGTACATCTTAACTATTCTATCCATACCTTGGTTTGTAGTTTCCACATTTTAACAAGGGTAACACTTTGGTTGCTATGGTATCCAGGAGTCTCTGCTGTAGTTGCTCATACTGGATTTGAAAAACAAGGGTCATGTATCGGTCTAGATCGTGTGAACCCTTGTACTGTAGGCAGTCAAGGGATTTTGACAAAGTTTTATACACACAAGGATCTGAAAAGATAAAGAAGAAAACTATTACTTTAAAAAATTTTTCAAGAACAGTCTTGATGGCCGAAGTATATATGCAAGTGATATCTGTTTTATAATATTTTACCAGGTATGTGCAAATTAAAGTTTATGAGACCTTGATAAGTAACGTATTTATCCTGCAATAAGCTCATGGGCCAACATTATAATCTCTGACTGAAAGGAGGAGGTGGGAGATGGAAGCTTTAAACAGGACAATGAAACAACATTTTTGTCATTTCTACAGAAATACAAGATATTGGTGAGGGTATTACCAGGTATGGGCTTATTGCTGGACAACTCCATCAAGGTCTGTCTACAGACATAGCAGAGAATAAAATATATTACAAGAAGAAAACTTACCAAGTCTGATGAAAGCTGGTGACCAGAATTGTGACGTAAAAGAAGGTTGAGGAGGAGTTACTTCAACTCGGAGTTGTCTCCCCTCACAGGAAATGCTTGATAATACATCTAAAGGTTTGAAAAAAAAAGTTATTTGTTATTCAAAAGTACATCAAGTCCTTCCAAAATGAAAATGGACAATTTGTTATTTATTTATACACATTAAATACTTGGGTTGGCTTCAGCCACAAACTGTTACAATGAATGTTATATTTAACCTACAAACAAATAAAAGGGAGTAAGAAGGCATTTTTCATGAAATTTTGCAAAAGGCTATAAGGAAAATTACTTAATCTAGAATACAAGACTTTTTCTTTGACCAAATAAGATACCAGGATTAAATTTGAGTCTTTCTTCCTCTGTTTTGTAGAAAACCGTCAATATAAACTCCACCATACGTTTTGCTCGCAACACATCATAACAGGGCCAGGAATCTGTTGTTGTTCAAAAAAAAAGATACTAAAGTCAACAGTATAAAGGGAAAAATATTATTTATATTCACATATATGACACATTTTTTCCCACATTTTAACATTTGCAAGGCAAGAAAGTTAAAAATGAGCTTGGTCCCTCTTCTTCCAATATTTTAACATGTGCAAAGAAAGAAAGTTAAAAATGAGTCTGTTCCCCTCATGGGAGACACATTTAAACAACAACAAAATTCTGATATCAAAGTTTTGCTTTCTTCACAAACAATGTTAATGTATGTAATAAACATGTTGCAATGTTTCAAGATGGACTAACCTCTTTGTCAAGTTACGACTGAGTCAGTCCATCTTGAAATGTTGCTAGGTGTTTAATACATACATTATTTGTGTTGAAAATAAAATTTTGATATTATATATTTCAAAGAGGATGAATCTTACTGAAAACATTAAATTCTCTTTGATCTAGTATGTTCATATTGACTTAATCTAATATCCACAATGAGTCCAGCTCAACTATCCCCTCCTAATTCCTCAAAAGGGAGACAGTCTATATTTGTATAAGAAGATCCAAATTAAATTCAGGAAAAGCTTTGTCCAACTTTCAAAACTAGAAGTCTTATAATGAAAATGATCATGATTGAAAACTGATAGAAGGACCAAGTGAGCTAAATAAAAAAAATTTGCAGTACTAATATAAATGAAACGTTTACAAGCAACAAATCTCTACCATTTTGACCTTGCTTTTCTCACCTCACTAAGTTGCTGCTGCAGATTTTAATATCGAAATGATCATACATTACTTCATAATTTATTAATCATATGGTTGTATATATCCTTAATAAATTATCCCAGAAATCATGATTCAATGAAGAAGTTTATTGCGTTACATGCAAGAAATTCATCCCTAAAGATAGATGTCATGTATATATTCCACTGACCTATGTCCCGAAGGTCAAGGTCACTCAGAAGCTGTAGAAGGTTCGTATAGATGTTGGTGATGGCTTCCACTTTTCTCCCAACACTCTGAGCTTCATTCCACTCAAACTAGAATATAAGTCAAGACACAGATCACTCTTAATGCAAGGTTCCTGAGCATAAAAAGGAACATATCCCAGGATAATGCAAATAATCGCAAAATTTTCTACATATATGAGCTTTGAAGTTTCTGTAAAATGAAGGAAATTGTAGATTGCAGACCTTTTTGGAGAGTTTTGCACTTTCGAATTGCAATATTGTTGCAGAGCAGTATTACCATAACACATATCACGACCAGTAGTAGCACAGTGGATAAACTGTCTGCTTCATAATTGAAGAGTTCTATATAAACATTATCATGACATGTACAGAACATGTTTTTTTGTGAAAAATTAAGCTATAAGAAGCATATTTTATTCGTATATAACTCTACTATGTTTTACTTTTATGATATTTCTACATAAAGTTTGTTATGGAGCATTTTATGGAGACTAAAAATTTTTTTGACAAATTAGATTCTTTGATTTTTCAAGTTTCTTGTCTAGTCTAAATGTTCCCAGATTCTGTGCTTTGGATGCAAGTCTTTTTTTAATTTTCTTTATTTGTGCGAGTACCGAATCATATTCCCACCCATGCCTTTATTCTAATAATTACCGTGGATTCCACTTTAGACAAAAACTCCTGACGACTAGTACAGACATCCACCTTTTTCGTCATCCTCTGAAGCTTCACCTTCTCCCGTAATCTTATGTTATTGGCGTACAGTCTGCGAAGTTTTCCAGGAATGCTCAGCTTTTTCCTGAATGCAATATCAAAGAATTACTTTTCAACACTGTCCTTCAAATTTCTATTTTTGGAAAGAAATTTTTTGTGAACGGAACTGGAAAAGAATTTCTGATAAACCAAAATAGATGAGAATTAATGAGTTATTCTTGTGGAATTAATTGCTTAAAATGAAGATCAGCAGATACATTTTATGTTTATAGCAGGCTTTACTAGGAATCTGAAGCAAAACAAAAATTATATGTCAAAATATATTAAATAAACTTTGATCAAAATCTTGAGGTTATATAAGCCTTCGAATTATTTGACACCCCGTTTTGTGCCAACTTTTCCCCTTGTTATCATTATCAACATCTTTGTAAACATCTATAAGCTGTAAAATTTCAGCTGTGCAAATGACGATAGTGTGACACGGTTCGACTGTGGTTTCTTTAAATTGTAATTAAATTTTGGTAAGTTGTTGATAAAGATATTTTCCAGAACTCATAGAATACAATGTAAGGCCAAACTAAGTATTGTTTGTTTCAAGTTACCCTACCTACCTTATTTTTTGTGCCTACCCCAAACTGGTGGAAGCATCTTTAAAAACTGCTACCTTTAATTGTTTAGACATGTAACAGGAAACAAACATGTGCTTTTGTTTGGCCTAAAATTGAAGGCTTTAGGTCAACATATGATTCTTTGACTGCTCCAACACTTTACCAGCTATCACAGCTTTTTGCTATGTATGCCTCAAAGTGATATAGCTTTACTTATGCCTGTTCTGGACACAACTTGTTCAAAAGTACAAGCACTATTTTTGAAGATACATACCCATCAGTTAGTAAACAAAATCTCTTTTCCTTTTCATTCTCTTGTGAATCTGTATCATCTTTTACTTTGAGGTTTCCAAGGTTTTCTACAAGTGCGACGTCCTCTAACAGGGGTTTTGCATTCACTTGTAATTCTTCCCCTTGTCCTTCAGATTGGTTTGATTCTAGACTGCTATTGTGAACAGACGTCATTTTGTCTTCACAAGAATCATCATCAACCAATGTGTCTAATTTCTCCGTGATTTCTTCATCTTTTTCTAATCTTTGATTTTCGAACATATGATTGTCTTTTCCAGTTTGTTTCTGGTTAAAACCAGATTTCTTTTCAGAAATGACTGATCTTTGAGATGGGATGGAGGATTTCTTTGTAGTCGAAATAACATTTCTACATTTAGCCCCTGATGATATACGTTTATCTACCTGGCGCTTTGGCACAGACAAACGGGGATTTGTTTGAAAGGGTGCTGTTAAATGTGCTGCCATGACTTTCTTGCCTCCGCGCATACTTGCACTTGATGACCCTCTCCCACTTAATCTACCACGTTGACCTTGACCTTGATCTTGGTGTGCGTTTGAAGACTTTGGTGCAATCTGATCTCCCTGAGATTTGGAGTTTGTTCCTTTTTCGACGTTATGAGTTGATCTGTCATCTGTTGTTTTCTTTGCTAGGTTGTTGACAGATGGTTTGGTAGTGGTGCTATCATTTTGTACAGGTTCTTGATTAGAAACCTTCCCTGAACCCTTTGTGGAGTTGTCTCCCTTCTTTTCTGGTAGTTTTGGCTTTCGTATTCGTCCAGATTCTTTAATCTGTAATGGAAAAGAAACAAATTGTTTTTCAACACAAAGGGAATACAAGCCATTCAGATTAATATGTTTCACCTATGCCCCGCTTGACCATCAATGCACATATCAGAGAAACTATCTTAAACGCAAACAAGAGGCCCATGGGCCTTAACGGTCACCTGAGTTCTGATATATTTTATTCAGACAGTTGGTTTTGTTTTTAAA
>JAULCA010167723.1:0-14760 GCA_032360845.1 Crassadoma gigantea | reverse complement strand
TTTATCAAAATCTGACAGGAAATACTAAGCCACTACAGTGATACATGGAGTAAGTCAGAAGGACTTTATAAAAAAGGACAGACAGATGGAACAAACGAACTCAGGAACAACAAAATTCAAACTTACATATTGTTTCATATCTTTCCTTTTATGCATTTTGGCTTCCACTGTTAACCTAAAATAATAGGAATTTGATAATAAATCATAGGTACATATATTTAACAAACAAAAAATAGGGTAAGAAAGATAACTGTATTTTCACTGACAAATGATGTTTATCGACACACTTCAGATTAGTTTTACAGACTGTTTGTAGTGAGGGAGTTGTTCCTCTACATAAAGGAAGTTTATTGGAGTGTTTCTGGGTATGTATGATTGAGGGTATCAGTGGATTACATTATGACTGTTACTGATTTTAAAGATTTAATGTTTGATTTTGTGTTTTACCCACAATACATTGTATGTAGCTTTTAAATATTACAGCAATTTAATAAAAGTAGTCATATAATCATTTTTATTATTACTTTCATTTTTGTTTGGTTATTTCAATTTACAAATGATTCAATGTGTGACCAGAAAAGAAGATATACAGTGTGTGTTCCAGTAGTGGTGTGTGACTTACCTATCAACATCTTTTCCGAGCTTCTCTATTCTATCTAGAAGGACCTTCGAAGCTTTCTTCATACTGTAACAGAAGGGGCAACAATTAAATATTTGTTTTTATAAACAAAAATATATTTCTCTCCTTATTCACATTACACTGCACATCTTCTGTGGGAGATACAAGTATAGTTCAAATTTCATAGACAGTTTAAAAGCAATGATATGGAGAAGTTGCTATTGGAAGAACCAGTACTACTACATTATGTCTCCCTTTCATTCAAATACATATGATTAAACAAGACATGGGGAACAAAGTCACAATATTATAATACCAAAATGTTCCTGAATTGTTACTCAAGAGGAGTTAAAAAAATACAGCATGGATCACTGAAATGAGGACATAGCTGATTACAGGTTTGTGTATCAATTTATTTTCACACTCATGAACTCTGTTCAGTACAGTCATATAGATTTTGTTTTCTCTACTGAAACTAAATATCTCTTGGGTTCAGTCTTTTTTTTATCATTTTACATGAAAAATAACATCAAAACATACCAGGAACATGGTTTACATAAACTACATTACCTATATATCTGGATATCCTGTTCAGTCACAGATCCAGCTGTAGACTCCGACCTCTGGGGGAACTTTACAAGCTTGTAACAGAAAAATACACCGATGTGAAACATACAATTAAGACAAAAGTAGTCAAATGATTTCTACATAGGAGAGACTAAGAATGGATTTTACCTTGCAATTGTTGTCGATTGGTTGACTTCAAATTAATCTTCTCAAGTGACAGTGTTTTACAATGTTTATCAAAGTTTTAATATTTAAGCTAGGCAACAATGCTGTACAATGTTTATTCATGACAGGTTACATGGTTTTACAATGTTTATATACGATGTTTAACACTTTAATATAATGTTTTAATATCTAAGATTAGTAACCAATGGGGGTTCAAGACACCCAAGTTAACAATTATTTAAGCTTAATTCTAATAGCAGTCGTTGGGAGTTTAATACAGCAGTTTCTGGCAGAGTATTTATCCAACAGTCCAGCTACAAAATCAGTTGATTACCAGACAGGTATCTGTGTGGTAAAATGTGATCCTCCTGTCCTTGTCCAGCTCCTTCAATACCAGGTAGAACTCGCCCTCAGTTTTACACAGCTCTCTACACCTATCCCAAAGGTCGGAGTATTCTATCACAGAGTCAGTTATATCACAGTCCATACATGCACACTGCAGTCTGCATACCTCCTCACACTTTGACTGAAAAAAGTGTCATTGCTTTGTCATCACAAACTTACTTGGTTCATATAGGAGAAATCTGATGGTAAAGCAGAAGTCCTTGTGTAACATCAATATGGTAGTTAAATTACACTGACATTATATTTCAATTACCCAGGTATAGTATGATGTGTTAAATAGACCTCAAAGTATTTCAGTAAATAATTAACTTACTGGTGCAGTCTACAAGTAATAATTAATATTACTGGTATGTGGATTTTTTTTTTTTAATCAGGTAAGTTCTGAAGGAGACTGAAAGACAATATTTTAAAGTTATTTTTCCAATTATAAATTGCAGTCATTACAAATATTTGCCTAACAATGTGAGATTCATATGGTTCACTCAATGGATGCTGTGAAAATGTTCATACACTTTACCCTCATTTGAAATATGGCATGAGGAAAACCTCCTCCACTGAAGTTTTAAGAGTCTGACATTTATAGTTATATGTGAATTCTCAACTTTATACAATATACTGTAACAGAGTATTGTATATCAGAAGTTGTCATAATACACGCACAAATACAACAACAGCATTAAAGTCAAACACAATCACTAATTATACAGAAGGTACATAATACATACATGTAAAGCTACAAGGTTTTACCTTTAAAGTCTCAACAACAACCAGTTTTGTGCTTGATATGGTTGGCTTGGTCATCAGATTCCATCCCATGGAAATGGGAGCTTTAATAAACATGTCCACACCCCATGACATCCAGCCTTTTCTAGCAGCACCTTGCTTTGATGGAAACATTTCTGTATCTGCTACTTGTTTCAACTTTCCTGTTCTAAAAACATCAAAGACAAATCAATTCAATGAAACCCATTTAAAACAGATTATTATTCAATATCTAGTCAACTTCATTCTTGGATTCTTCCAAGCATAATCAATGTATCATTATGAAGATCAACAGGTAGTTAACAACCCTGAAGTTGAGAAATTATCTCTACTTAATTGAACTTTATAAAGCAATAAATAATCATATTTATAATTTTGAAAATGCTTCAATAATTATAAATAATTGTCTTATTCTTAAATCATATGTTTAATATTGAAATGTATATTTTTCATTTTCAAACAGTTCAAACAAGTTTTAAAGCCACAATGGCAGCAACTTTGCGGAATTTGTACCTCACTGATACCTGATAGGTAAATGTTATAACATGATATATATCATATATTTTTAGGGGTCTTTTTATTGGCTTAGCATTTTGGGGGCTTATGCAAAACTTTTTGCTGTTAGTAGAAAAAATTCTGAACTCTTGATCACTGGCAATCAGCCAAGTCAAGTTACATTACATTCCTTCTTCCTTAAAGAAAATCTTTTGACCTCAAACATGCACAAAAACATATTCACAATTATTTGGGTTCGGTTCATCTTCAATTGTAAACGCAACAGGAAAGAGACAAATACAGCGACCAGACTTTGATTCAAACCTTGGACTCCTCCAAAATCAAGTCAAGATGGGTTGGATGCTCTAACCAAGCTACCCAGCTGGTTACCAGTAATCAACGGATCCCAGTTGTTTCAACCTAAATCCAATTTGCACAACAGGCCATTGCACCCCATATCCATTTTACCCAAAGTTTTTTAGCCCTGATAAGATTTTTTGCCAGCTATTTTGGAAAACGGCCCCTGAACAGGATTATAGAAAATATCATCAGCGTTTGGCAAAATTTGGAAAATACATGTATCATCAGTGTTCCCACATGATAAAACCTGCAATGTGATAGCATAAGGTCTTCCTTCAGTCATTTCTTACAGTAAAACGTATAGCAATAAATGAATACATCAATTTTCAGTGCTTTTGTTTATTCAATTTCAAATTTTTGTTATTTATGTATTTTGGATATCCTTCACAGTATTATTTTTGAATGTTGCACATATAATGACTGTAGACTTGTATAAACATGCAAGAAAGTTAGGCAGTGTCGACTTTTCGACATTGTGAGCTTTCCTTCCTTCTCATATATATGAAAATTGGGAGTGTCATATTTACTGAAAGTTGATCTTAAATGTGAAATTACTCTGAACACCTTAGTTTAGGTTTAACACATGTATGTAATGACTCCTATAAGCTGTACACTGCTTTTGGAATAAACTGAATGAATGAGGTCCAAATATAGCTGTAACACATTCTCAGGTTTCTATGGTTAGAATTTTTACGTTAGGGTCTCTTTGAAAACTCTCTTACTCTTTGTTGCACACTTCAATAAATGTATATTACATTAACATGCTGAATAACATCAGATCAATCGTAAGGCTATTTGCAGATGACACCATAGTCTATTTAACGATATCATCGGATGCTGACAAGGACCATCTACAAGAATACAGATATGGATGATGAAGTTCCATCCTGATAATCATAAATGCTATGTTCTAATTTTTTATGGTTGCATCCACCCAGCTTTTATTACATGATAAAATTTTTTTTTTTTACATATACATAATTCATTACTCAGATATATACAGAATGGAAACCTACCAAGATATTTGTGAAACTCTTTTTAATATTGCCAAAAATTGTTCTTAAATGCACGTGGGGTAAAAAATATTTTTCATGCCTCAATTTGATTAGGTTGACTGTGCTGGAATACAATTCGCATGCTTTCTGTGTGCAAACTTTTGTCAGATGTTTTGGGTATAGGATACCCAAGGCCTAGTGTAGTGAATCCCTACCTGACTATACAGGGAAACAGTTGCATTGTTAGCTTGAATAAAATTTAGCCACAGAAGTAATTTTTACCCCACATACGTTTAGGATTTATTTTTGGCGTTATTAAAAAGAGTTTCACAAATATCTAGGTAGGTTTCCATTCTGTATATATCCGAGTAATGAATTATGTATATGTAAAAATGTTTAATCATGTAATAAAAGCTGGGTTGATGCAACCATGAAAAATTACAAAATCACACTTTCTCTTCTCAAGAAACACTTTTGGGGAAAAAAACATGAAAATGAGCATTTTTTGTTCACAAATGAAACGTGCAAGTATAATTGAATTGCGGTACGGAGGTTGTTGCTCTTAAATTTTACCAATGGCAAACGTAGCTCCCTCTTAAATTTACCTTTCCATTTCATCGACCACCGAACTGAGACATGCAGGAGTCTTCCCATTCCTCTGAAACCTACTTGGCAATGTTTTGACGTCAATGACAATGTCACCACAACTTGTACAATCGGACACAATCAGGTTGGACCAAAATGTCATTTTCTGATCCCATGAACTGGGGTTTAAGGATTTGTCTCTAAATGGAGCAAACAGAACTGTCATTCTCGCATCATCATTCCATGTTTCTGGAAAGCGCGTCTGCTTTTCTGCCATTATTGAAAAAAAATTAACTGATGTGTTAACCAATTTGATCTGTATTCTTCGTGTTTTCCGTCATATCGCAGTTACCCGCAGTTTGGACTCTGTTGAATAAAAATCGTGCCTTGTGGATTTGGCGCTTCTCTACTTAAAGGATTTCCCTCGTTTCAATAAACATTTTTACGAGTAAGATTCAATCGGGAAATCTCGAGCGATGTTCTTCTCGCGTTAACAAGCGAGACTCATATTCCTGAGGGAAAGGTGGGGGTGAGATGACTAAAGACAACCGTTTCATGTGACTTAAAAAAGAAGACAGATTTTTTCTGTAATGCAAACCAAACTTTTTCACAATGAATTCCTTGCGGAGATGGCTTTACAAACCAAAGGTATATCGATATATTGTCATATTTAACCTATGAAATTCTGTTTCGATGACAAATGTTTTGTTACATGTCTGTTGATCTGACACAAGGCGGATGTTGTGACAGTTTGATAAATATTTCGTTTTATTAACTATGTTAACTCACTTCTATTTCTGTTTAAGCACAACTAACTCACTCTCTAATTGAAGATAAATGTTATCTGTGTTGTAATTTTTACTTGTAATTAAGACGATCATTAGGCCTATGTCTGATCTGTTACCTGTTTACAAATATTTAGAAATTGTTTGTATAATATTTATTTACAATGTCTTTGTTAGGACCATGGCCTCGTGTTATCACAGAAAGGACATACTCAGAAAAAAACACTTTTTGTTAATTTGTATTTTGTCTGGTGTTAAGATCAGGGTGTAGCTCCTAAGTCTTTGTAATTTTGACAGCTGCAATCAATCCTGTTAGCCAAAGGCTAGGGCATCAAATGAAACCTAAGTTAGAGATGTCACCTACTAAGGCTAATGACGCATGTTATGTACATTTCATGCAACATCAGATGATATAATTGTAAACCTATTTAAGTCAGTCATTGGTATGTGGTTAAGTTAACATTTGGTGCAGTGATTCAGAAGCAACTAATGATGGTGAAGATTTCCATACAGGTATTGAAAATAAACTCAATATCTTTTAAAAAAATTCTTAGATATATGATATATCTTTGGTCATTTGTCCACCACATATATTGATCAATGACACTTATGACCCTTAATGTCCATATATAGTTGCCGATAGGCTGTTAAACTCTGTGAAAATTGATTTCAATGATGTACAAGTCCACTGGACATTGTCATCACTAATGTAAACACTAAGAAAGATTTGTTTGTACTGTTTTGTTGTTTTATTCATAAAAAGTCCAAATTTGCTTGATTATTTTAAAGAAAATTAGATAAACATTGAAACTGTTTAACAAAAATTTATTCAAGACAATAGTCAATAGATCCATTACACACACAATGTGTGGCTAAAAGACTTAAGTGTATACAACTCCACCATACCAGACATTTTGGAGGTAGGAAATTAAACCTTACTTGCTGGACCTTGTGTACCATTGTATTACCAGTATTATATCATTAAGGTTATAAAAAACAGTTTCAATGGTATAATAGTATTAGTATGAATAGTTACATTATATAATTAGTTTTCTTATGAAAATCTTCCTTATTTGTCTGCCTTGAAAACACTGCTAGTGAAATCTTCTATCGAAAAACAAAAGTAAATAAAAGAATGTGTTTCCTGAGAGACCTTCTGAAATCCCTGTGACTACCTCTGTCTCAGGAAATCACTACACGCTCATGTGCTTTTAAATCTAACATTTTAAGAGAGAAAGTCTTGGGAGCCTACATCACACATGTTTAACTTGAAAAAGATTGTGCCTGCAAGGAAACATCTTTTAGTAATAAGTCCATATGTTATGCCCATAGTGTCTCTTCCACTTTACTACACATCTTCTGGCCAGAAGATGAGTTTCTGTTAACTCTGGACGGTTATGACAATTTAAGATACATCATTCCAGGTGTCCTGTACATATTTCTTTATGAAGATATATAATGAATCAACTTTCCCTACCCTGCCTCCTGCACATCAACACACAAGCTCCTTATTGCTAGTGAGAACTCAAACGTAAATTAACTGTTGTATATCACACAATTCCTGATTTCTAATGGGCCCTGACGCAGATATACACGCTAACATTTCTCACATGCAATGTTTAGTCTGAAATTTGTACATGTGTCATGATCACAATCTCTCAACAGTCCTAGTACGAATGGGCAAGTCATATTAAATATAAGGTTACATAAACTTGGTTCTTTTAAAAGATTGTTAAAAACTAATATGTATAACATACCAATATATTTTTCCGAAACTTCTGTAATGATAATTTGTAGATTGCATTCATTATAAATAATCCTGATATCTGAATTCAATATAACTTATTATTAAAAAACAAACCAACAATTTAGTATGCATGATTAATTAAATAATCATTTAGAAGGAATATATATAAAATCATTGCTTCAACTCACTAAAAATTATCTAATTTCAGAAAACTGATACCTCCCTTTTGGCGAAGTTCTTCTTTGCTGATGAAGAACTTAACTTCGTGGCTGCTGAGCTCGACAGTTTTGATGGACGGAAAGATCCAGAAAGATGTACAACCTTAGTAAACAAACTGAGGAATTGTCAGGACAAAGTCCTTGTCATAACACAAAAGATCATTGATGAAGCTGTTGGCAATCAGAAAGCTAGCAGGGACTATCGAGTAAAATTTCCAGATGATGTCCAGCAGGAAAATCTGGCAGGGCAGCTCTGGTTTGGAGCTGAGGTATTGTCATATTAGCTGTTATCAAATTCATATTTCACTTTTTATACAGTATTTCAAAATTTGCTGATAATAAAAAATAAAAATGTAACCTCTTGTTGATAAACTCCAATTTGGATTCAGTTTTACAAAACACAATTATAAAAAGATATATTTCCTTCAAAATCAGATTCTGTATGATAATCACATATGCCTGATAAATGTTGCTAATTTAAGAAAGAATATTTGTGAAACCAGAACATGGCATAGTATTAAATATTCAGTTTAAGTATCGCAACTGTAAAAGGGTAATGGCGATAGTTTTATTGATTGAATTGTGCCAAATTTGTTATTTCATCTTCAAAGTTATGTTCACAACCTACTTGAATCCATCAATGCTAAACTATCCTTTAAACATTCTTAAATGTTCTTTAAGTGCCTTGCTGCCGGGTCAAGTATCATGAACCGAGAAGTAGAGAGTGCAAGTATGCGTCCACTAGCAAGGGCCCTGACAAAGAATCTTGACAGCTTGAGGACTTTACTTAGAGAACAGTGTTTACGCAATATAAACTCTTACACTGAAAGGGTAAGTTGTTAAAACAAAGATTAGTTGAGGAAATTTCTTGTTTCACAACCTAGACTTTACCCTGAAAGTTTAATCATGTGAAGTTAGGCTGATTTGAAATCCAAGATGGCCCCCTTGGTGTCTGATTTGAAATCCAAGATGGCCCCCTTGGTGTCTGATTGGCTGCAACTATTTTGACTTTTTCAATTTCAATTTGTCCTATTGGCTGTAACATTTTTGATTTTCTCTCCATTTCAATGAGAATGACTGACAGAACTTCATAAATATTATGAACAATTTGTTATGGCTCTGACCATGTGTTGATAAATAGGAATTCTGATGTTTGGTATGTTCCTTATTTTTATATTGGTTTTTAAAGCAGTCACTGTTGATAATACAGGTATTGATGAAAATAAACTGAATATGAAATATGCATGTTCTTTATCTATTGTAGATCAAAGAGGCACTAATCATATTTGATAAACTGTTTGCTGAATTTGAATTAAGGTAAGTTCCTTAAATATTTAAAGTAGTTGGATAATTTCACTTGATTTGTAAAATATTATTTTTGGAATTGAATTCAGCTGAATTCTGAGTGATAGATTATCATTTTAAGCTTATCTTGGAATTTGGAGAATTGTCACATGTATGGCTTTTCATTTATCATAAACTTCATTTTCAACAGAAGAACATCATTGTAAATGATGATATATATGTAGTATTACTGTTAATAATCTTGTTTCCTCTTCAGATATGTTAGTGCTATGGTACCAGTGAAAAGTATGAAGGACTATGACCTTTTACAGGAAATAACAGTGTTGTTTTCTGAAACTGTTCAGAGGTAATAATTCTATAATACTCATTGAGTCTTGGGGATTTAATATTATACATATATATATTAAGTAATGCATCACTTCATCAATTCATAGCATCCAGATAAGAAAGCGGTGCATGACATACTAAATACATGTTTACCAATAGAGCAAGAGAGCTCTACATTTTACACTCTTCAGAAAGCTTTACCTAAATCATCTTTGGAAATTGACACATTACCACAGGATGTCATTCAGCTATTGATAAGAATCTACAATAAAAAAAAATAGAAAAGGACATTTTAACATGTTTTTCTCATGCATATTTTAAGATTTTACACCAGCACAAAAGTGGGATCTAACATGATAGATTTTCATATTGATTTTTTTGTATTCACTTAGGGCCTTAAAGCAGAAGCTGTTGAGCCAGGAGATGATAGACGACTATGACCCAGCACTTATGTTCACCATTCCCAGGCTGGCCATGATCAGGCATGTAACTCCTAAGTTGAGGAATTCTGTACAAGTTGTACCACTGTCAAAAACTGTTAATAAGTATTAGATTTTTTTTATCGGTGTGACTGTATCCTCGATAAATCATTTCAGGAAAGAAAAACATACATTGTGTGACTTCAATGAGAAATGATAAAAACTACAGTGTTCTGAGTGTGAAGGGCTGAATTGATATATTGCCATATTTCATGTTACAATTCATTGCATTAGTAAACAAAAATCGAATATATTATTTTTCTTGTTATAAGTATGAATATACATGTGCAAAATATGATGTTAAAATTGGGCAAGGGGAGCTGATCATTTTGTACATAGCTATACTAAAACACAAATGATGACAAAAGAAGTGTGCCATTTTGTTGGAACTAAATGGACAGTAAGTTGATTCCCAGATCTAAATCAGTCACTCAGCTTGTAGGTAACAACGCTGTGCTAAAGGAATACTTCTGTGTTTACAGCGGATTGTTGGTGTTTCCTGAAGGCCCCCTCAATCCGGACATGCAGGCATCCAATATGTCAGAAATGTTCAGGCCATTTCAGACACTTTTACTGAAAATCAGGTAAAACAAAAACAACTCTCAATGAACAAGGTCGACATTTCTCAAAACAATATGCAGTTAAACTGGTTATTTCCTAAAAAAATTTAAGGTATACAAAAATAATGAAACAAATAGACCTAATCAGTCTAATTTAAATGATTGTGTTGATGTTCGGTGGTATCAGAATACAGTGAAGCAGTGGCTTGTAATATAGGAACCTGTACATATTTCTCATTAAGATTCAATTATCATTTGTAAGGATGCCCTTCACTTAGTTAGCATAATTCTCCCCTTTGTCAGTATGTTAATCTGTAGCTAATGAGACGTTTGGGTACAAGACATCTGAGAAACCCTTAACAAATTTAGTTCATATATACTACTCCATAGATTGTTAAGTTCTACACCTGTAGGTTTTGGTGGTCCAGTTTGATGGGATGAGGGAAATTATATCTATGTATTAAACTTGGTAAGTCCCAGCCTCAACACTAAATTGCATCAAAATTAGTTGTCAGACCCTCAGTTTAATCACAATCAATTCAGAAGCGGATGTTGATCTTTTAAGGTTTTTATTATGAAACATTGACTAGAATTGATTTCACATTAACAGCCAAATGTAAAACTTCACTTACAGTCTGCCTGTATCTTTCAGAGAACTGCTGTACACACTTTCCCAACAGGAGTTACTTGCTCTTGAGAAAGCTTTATGTAGTGCTGATGAGCCTGAAACATCAACCTCCACCCTTACCAGCCGAATCTCTCAAACAGATCCAGGGTTTGAGGACAGCTTAGACCAAACAGGGTCCAGTTTGTTTCCTGATGGAAGTGTCAAGTTAGAAGACTTGGGCAACATCCTTCACCATACACCAAACTCGGGAAGTCCTGTGACCCCAGTAACTCCTGTGATAGACCCAGGGACATCCGACTTCCCTGTGTTCCCCTCAACATCACAATCAATGGGACAGTATAACTCACAAGAACAGGATGCTTCCCCGACGGGAACGTTAATCAGTTCTTTAGAAGAGAAAGATGAGTCCTTCAATTCCAGTTTGAATAAATCTGAGAGTAGGGATTCAGGACTCCATAGTGAAAATGTTAGTACATCCGACACTGTGCTCGTAGAAACAGGGGCGGTGGTTAATGTGAGTGACACAAACGTTAGTGATCAGGCGTCGGGCTACGCTTCGTCAGACGGCAGATCTCATGATAAAACATCAACCAGCAGCTCCGGGGACGATGCACAGAATGTTTGTATGAAAAGTTGTTGTTTTCCTGAAAATGATGTGTATGTTTTATGCAGACAGATTTTAGATGAAATGATTGATCAAGTGTTGGAAGGACAATCAGAGCAATCTCCTCAGTTTGAACGCCATCACAGTTGTCCCTACAACCTGGATTTTGAAATTCCAAGAATATCTGTCACAGAACTACATCCAGATAATCACCCAGGATCCAAGGAAATGGATTTCGATTGTGATCCAGACGAAAGTTCTGATAGACAGAAATTGTATGATTCAAATTGGGAAAACTGTGAAAGCCCAGCAAATAGTTCCAGTTACTTTGATATGTCTGGACCTTGTGATAAAGACCAAAATGTTAGTTCAGCGAGGATCTGTAACGATAAAACTTGTGATAACTGTAGTACACCTAGCAATAGCACTGTACCGTGTGCCAATACCTGTGATATTTATGTTGCCTGTCCCAACTGTAGTAAAAAGAGGTTGAAATGTGATACCGGGAGTGGCAGCAGTGGAGACACCAGCAGCAGTGATTCAAGTGGAAGTAGTATCTCTGTGGAAAATACTTGTAACTGTGATCAAGGCACTGTCAACAGTGCTGATTCAGACAGCTCTTTGTCTGAAAATGTTTGCAATTGTGATCCTGGGACTGGAAGCAGTTTGAGTAAACATGCTGCTTCAGGGAACAATACGGACAATACCTGTGATCATACACCTCATTCTACCTGTCAACATTCCTCTGAAAGACCCTCGCGTTCCACATTCGGACATTCACAATCATCAAGTAAGGCTGATCACAGCCCAGCAAGGATGGCTGGGATTTCTTCAGAAAACAAAACTTTGGTTGACCGTCCGCGGTCACCGCTGCCAAGACCAAATCGTTCCTCTGTTCACACAAAGACAGAAGTTGTGGTAGACTCGGATCCTAGGGATCAGACTGCCTCAACCTCAGGTAGCAATGCGTTGGAAATGCCCCGCATACAAAGACTACGATACACAGACAGTGCCAGTTCCAGCTACTCTAGTTGTCTTAGTAACAATGACAACGAGTGGGATAGCAGGTAATAACATATATATATCAAAGGTTTTGTCCTCATCATTTGGAATGCATATTTGAACTAGAAATGTTGTTTTGTTGTAATACATATTAAACATATAAGAAAAAGTACATAAATATCAATGAGACTGATATGATAATAATTTTATTTTGACTTATTGTCATATACATGTCTATAGGCAGCTGTAGGACTTGGTGTGCCTGCTAGTGGAATCTTTATGACAGCCTAATTTGTTGAAAATACATAGTACAAAGAAAGAAAACCATCCCTCATATAAACTATTCAATGTACAAAACCCAAACACCTTCTATATTTGTTTTTGTTTTTATTATAATATCTTGACAATTGTATTACTTGAAATTTATACATAAGAAACATTTAAAAGTTTGTTAAATAAAACAACTTATTTAAAGAGACAGAAACTAAGGGACACATCTTCATGGCCCATCTTAAATTTCCATTTAAAAGGACACATATCGGCTTAAAAAAGTCTAGGGAAAACCCTGCATGTTCCCTGTCAGGAATCTGTTGTATATCCTTACAATGAAGATGATGCCATGTTCTTTGTTTGGAGCCAATGTTGTATATCCTGATAGTGAAGATGATACCATGTTCTTTGTTTGGAGCCAATGTTGTATATCCTTACAGTGAAGATGGGCCCATGTTTCCTGTCTGGATTCCTGGTTGTACGATATCCTGACAGCAAAAATGAAGTTGTGTTCCCTGTAAAGAATCCTTGTTGTATGCTATCCTTACTGTGGAGATGAGGCAATGAAGAAAATGCTTCCTGTTAGACCTGTAAAAACTTGTAGAAATTGAATGCATGTAGTTACGTCTGATTGTGGAAATGATTATCTGTTGTAGTGAAGGAAGCAGCGAGACAAGTTCCTACAACTCGGAATGCCCAGATGAGGAAGAGATCGCTCTGGCCATTCAGGCAGCGGAGATCGCGTCCCGAACAGAGGCTCGTTCTCGGTTCAGCAGCAGTGGGGATCTTATACACAGACTGTTTGTCTGTATAGCAGGTAAAGACATACATTATAAGTACATGCATAAGAAGGCTGGAATGCTGCTATGTACATGCTGTTACATTATGATATATGTTCAAATTAGATCAAATATATTACCTGGTATGTACAGTATAGGAATAACTTGAACCTGCTTGGATGTGTGTGAAATAAAGATGGAAGTAAGTGAACATAAAAGTAATCATGATCAGCATCCTTTTATGTTGAATATTGTTGGTTGTATTTGGGATACGATTTTTATGTGCTTGTGTTTCACAAATGTTCTGACTTAAATTTGTTTCTCTCGAAAATGTACTGTGACCTAGATACTGTCATGTCGCTGCAGGTGTGGCAGATCAGCTGCAGACAAATTATGCTGGTGACCTACGCCATATCCTCAAATGTGTATTTGCGATGAATTCCTCCGAGCCCCCGTCAGTTGAGGAACATCAGGGCAAGTCCACTAGTCCCCGCATCATACACACTGGTGTTCAGGATCCTCCCAGGGAACACCGTCATCGCAGTACGCCCCACCGACACCGTCGCAGGACAAGAGTCAGAGGTAAGGTCATAGGTCAGAAGTAAACAAAAAGTCTTTGAATGAAATCAGCGTTGCAGTTAATCTAGTCAAATTTCGATTTGTGAAATTAGTGAAGAGTAATAGTAGGGTCTGTGTGAGAAAATATGAACAATACTGGGTCAAAGGGGTCAAAGATTGAAGCCACATAAACAAATTACAATATGTTAAAGCAAAAATATAATTTTCTAATGATAACTTTAACATTTATCAGCTATAATGTGCATAGAGGATTGATGATACAAACAAGATAGAGTTCTTAATATGCTCTTACCTCTGCTTACTATGTCAATACCCTTATGTGTTAATAAGAATGTTGACAGCAACTCCATATTGGGTTTTAAAGATTACATGCTTGCACATCCTCGATATCCAGGGGTTATGCTCACATTTGCTCTCTGCACCCCCGAAATATGTCATAGCAAAATTGAAGGCTCAGTGTGCAGCACCTTGTTAATGAGACAAAAAAACTAGGTGGATCCTTTGATGTACATCAAAATAATCTC